>VXAZ01007739.1:184715-245108 GCA_013399875.1 Gymnorhina tibicen
CTCCCCTCCCCTCCCCTCTCTCCTCTCCTTCATCTCTCTCTTGTCTAATATTTCATTGTTGAATACGCTTATCTGGCTCACAGAGTGCTCGCAGTTCTGTCCCAGCCAAAGGCTCTGGCCTTCTCTCTTCCCCTCCTTGTGGCAGCTCTTTCAGTTGTTACATCTGTAAATTAATCTGGTGCTTTCACTGATGCCATACTCTGCTGGGTGGGAACATCTGTATTTTTTTAAGTGCATGGAGGAAATACCTTCAAGACTGCTCCGAGGTTCTGAATGTTTAACTGTGAGGTTAAATTGCTCAGGATACTTTGGGTGATGCCTACTGGCAGCATGGTGGAAAGCTGTCCATCAGTGCTGGCGGTGGGGGCTGGCCTCGCTGGGCCTCAGGCTGCAGGGTGCTGCCCCACGGACTGACGGGGCTCTGGGCAAAGCCACAAAAGCACCCGAGGAACATTCAGAAAACTGCTCATAGGAAACCACTCCTCCCAGCCCGTTGTAAAACTTCCCAACTGGGGTATGGGCCAAATCCCACCACTCTAGGCCCAGCAGCTGTGATTAGAGCATTTACAGGGCTCATATTCAAAGTCCTATTTGCAGGTGTGAGGTCCCACATGTAGGTGGGTTACTGGGCACTGTGAGACTGCTCTGTTTTCCCATTAGTCATTTGAACATACTGTGTAAATTCTCAATCCCCTTTGGGCATCCATGGAGCGTGGAGACACATGGCTGACATCCCTGTCATAGGGCTCTTGGTGCCAGTCACCAGGACCCAATGCTGCATGGAGATCACGTCCTGCTGGAGCACACCTGGTGTTGGGAGGGTCCTGCTCCTGGCCATGGCTTGCTTATGCCAGCTGCTGGAAGGGAAAGCATCCAGAGGATATAAATTCCCATGTTTGGAGAGGATGAACAGCTGGATAGAGAATTTTGCTGGTGCCCTAATAAGTGTTGGAGATTTTAATTATGAAATCCTTCCACAGGGGAAGGGAAGCCTGGATATTACAAAAAAAAAAAGTAATTTACATACAAAAAACTGCTCTAAGAGACATTTACTTGAGTGCAGTCATGCATGCAGAACTAGGAAGTGCCAAAAATAAATTACATCTTCACTCTTCATTTGGTCCCTTTATGCTCATGCATAATCCTACAGATTTGAGCTGCAAGTTCATGGACCTTGTCTCATGCAGTGCACACACCCAGCAGCACTTCAGGAATCCTCACTGCTAGAGCATCTCAGATCCCCTGCCTGTGTATTTCCCTAGTTTATCTGCTTTAAAGAGTCAGAATTTTTAATTTCCTCTAGAGTACCCTCTGTTGTTCTTCACGATCCTCTGCAACACCCCTGCAAGAGGTGGGATATTGTCAGCCCTGTTTCAAACGTGGGGCCATGGAGCACAGCAGTCAAGCTCAGAAGCGGAAGCCAACCTCAGGGGTCCGCTGGGAAGGTGGTTAGCACTGTGTGCTTTTAAGGCACTTACTGATTTCAGGTCCAGGTACTGTCCCAGTGTAGATTTCAGATTAAGTCCCCACAAAATGAAGCTCACACATTATGGGGTACCAATGTAAAACACAGTTCAAGTGAAATTCTCAGCTTCAGCCGGGAAAGCTATAGCACGAACATGGAAAAATCTGTTTCTCCAACAGTGTAGAGTTACCTTAGCCATAAGACTCTTTTCCTCTCTGCAGCGTATTGCATCCTTCATTCCACGTTCCCTCCTTCTGCACTAAGGGCAGCAATGCTCTGGCTAACAGGCCCGCTCACAACCCAGTCCAAGGCCATTCCCTAGGCCAGAGGGAAAAGTTGCTTGCGGGCTTCCGTCCACAGCAACCAAACTCATTGCCTTAGGAAAGGGCAAATCCACAGCAGCCACATCTCTGCACAGTGGGGTGTCACGTTTTCCGTACAAACGCCTCAGTCTGACATTTTGGGCTGGTTTCGTTTCCAGAGATGTATTGCAGCTGTCTCCCTGTGGTGGGTGACGGGAACTGCAGGGCAAAGACAGCCTGCGTGGAGCCTTTCTCCTCGCTGATGGCTCCTTGCCTGCAGTGAATGATACAGGGTGGATAGTGTGGCTGCAAAGGGAGAGACGCCACTTTCCCCGAGAACTGTCCTGCAGGTATTCTCTGCTACTGTCTGCGAGACAGGAAGCTGTCTCAAACTTGACAGAGAGCATATAAATACATTTTCAGGATGGAGAAGAGTGGTGGGTTGAACTCAGCCAGCAGCCAAGCACCTACACAAATGTTTGCTTCTCCTTGTCACTGCCAGTGGGATGGGAGACAAAAAAGGAAAAACCAAAGTAAGGAAATTTAGTGGAGATAAAGACAGTTTAATAGGTGAAGAAAAAAGTGGGGGAAAAGTCCAGGAAAAATAAAGGCAATCGCACACTATGCTCCACAGCCAGATGGAGGCCCAGCTGGTCTCTGAAAAATGGCCACCTTGGAAGCCTTCTTCTTGCTTTACCTGAGTCTTTATTGCTGATGACTGAGCTGATAGAGCATGACTTTGTATGGTATGGAATATCCCTTTGGCCAGTGAAGGTCATTTGTCCCAACTGTGTTCCCTCCTAGTGCCTTTCCCACCCTCAGCCAGACTTGTTGATGGGTCAGAGTGGGAAACAAAGAGAAAGCCTTGATGCCTTGCAAGCACTGTTCAGCAAGAGCCAAAACAGCGGTGCACCACCAACACTGTTTTAGTCACAAATCCAAAGCACAGCACCCCTGGGGCTGCTGTGAAGACAGTGAACTCCATCTGGGCCAGACCCAGTCAAGAATCTTGCAGAAATTCAGATGGGGGTGTGTGTGTCTGTACCTGGCAGTGGGGTGGAGGCCATATACAAGATCTGAGAATGACCCAGATTCAAAGTCTGTATTTCCAAAATAAGGGGAGGGTTTGAAGCCCAGACCTCCCAACTAAAGACACCTTATAGATTTCCTGGGTGTCTGAAGAATGTATGAACTAGAAGATCTCTGCCCTTTTATACAACCAGCTTTATAATACATGGAAAAGTGAGTAATATCAGGAGGTTTTGCTGTTTGAAGCTCTCCATATGCAGACCAGGTTTCCATTCCCATCCCTAGCTATTGTTTAAATACTGCAAAAATACCTTGTCTCCCACCTACTGTAAACTGTTACAATAATATATTTAAAGTTTATTTTGCAAATTGGAGATAGCAATTGCAAACATACCTTCTGCTCCAGCAGTCCTTCTTTATGGTGCTTGCTGGAGTGCATGACAGGTTTTCTGCCTCCCCAGCTTTTCCTCTCAGCCCTTAGTACCCTGCAGCTGGGTGGCTGTGGAAGTGTGTTTCTGTACCACACAAAGTACTTTCCCCGATCCTTTAGGCTAAAAAATACTGGTCTGTGATTTAGGAGGGGTCTGGAGTGGGAAATTCTTGCATTGGTAAGGTATGCATCTATCATGGACAAATCCTGTTCAGTATTCAGTTACTCTCAATATGATAAAGCTTTTTCTTATATTTTAACAGAATTTCTTGTTTTTCATCTCATGCCCATTTCCTCTAGCCCTTCTCCTGGATACCACTGAGGAGAGCCTGGCTTTGGTATTCCTGCCACCAGGTGCTTATGTGATGTAAATTGATGTGATCCCCCTGAGCCTTCTGTTCCCCAGGCCAAAGTGTCCCAGCTCTCTCAGCCTCCTCTACTCGTATGTCACGTACTCCAAGCTCTTCCCTGTCTTCATGGCCCTTGGCTCGACTTCTTCCTCTACATCCATCTCTCTCTTGTACTGGGGAGCCCAGAACTGGACATGGCACTGCAAAGGGTCTCACCAGGGCTGTGCGGAAGGGAAGGATCACATCTTCCAGAAAACCTAGCTTCATTGTATCAAATTATACTGACTAGTCATGATAAGGATCCATAGAAAGTCCTGGCAGATGGGAAGGGAAGTAAAGGCCAGAGCTCTACAGGAATATATGAGAAGCCATTTTGGGTGATCTGCCTGGCCTCCTACAGGAAAAAGGGCATAAGAAACAGGGCTCCAATCCCTGGAACAGCCTTTATTTTCAGGCAAAGAGAAATTCAGGGGCTTTTTGAGCTGGTGGCTTTATCCAGACCACTGATAAAGTTGTCTGACTTGATTTGAGTAGTTTTATATTTTTAGCTTCTAACAGAGTGTATTTCATAGTATGACAGTATACCAGGGAAGAACATTTCCTTTTTATTATTTTATCCTTATTGTCTGATCATTTTGTTGACTTTCCAGGAGTTCTTGTGTTATGAAACCTGGTAAATAATCATCCTGCATTCAACCCCCTCCATGTTATACCTCATTTGACAGATTTCCCTTCCCTGGAAGGGTTGGATGGGGCTCTGAGCACCTGGTCTAGTGAAAGGTGTCCTTACCCACAGCGGGGTGGTTGGAACTAGATGATCTTTAAGGTCCCTTCCAACCCAAAACATTCTATGAGTCTATGATTCTCTACTCGCTCTCCTCCAGCACTTCTGCATGTTTCAACATCTATAGTGTCTTCTCATCAGGAAGTCATCCTGTAACCCTAATAATCCTCGTCACTCTACTCCTCATTCTAGTTCTGCTATGATCTATTTAAAACAAGGTGGCTAAGAACACATGATCTTCAAAACATGTGCATTGGAGCAATACAGAGTGACATAATGAGAACTCCTGTTTTGTGCTCAAAGTAAGTAAAAATATCCTAGCTACTTTTTTGATCACTGCTCAGTACTGGGCTGATGTTTTCAGAAAGTTATCCAAAGTGACTCAAAATCTATTTCCTAAGGACTAATAGCTATGAGTTATTTTTTCCCCTACTTTGCCATCATTGACATTAAATTTTCATTCCCCATTTGATCACCCAGTTATCTAGGGACACAATACCCTTCTGCATCTTTGAGGTCAGCCTTAATACTGATTGCCCTTTTTTCTTTTGTCAATCAGCCAGACAGCCTTGGCTAGGTCCCTGGGGAATGTATGGAATGGTAAAGTCCAATGTACGAGAACTTGTGGCAGCCCACTGACAGCTTCCTTCTACAGTGAAGGCTCTCCATTATTTCTGTCATTTCCTGCTTTCTAGCTTAAAACTGGGAGAACACAACCTCTGTATCTCTCAGAAATCTGAAGTGATTGTTATGCAAAGGTTTTCGACAAAATCTTCCATCTGCCCCACCCTTACCTGCAAAGCTTGTATAATCCTATAGATGTTTCCACCACATCCATGAGGCATGACTTCCCCAGGAAAAAGTGCATCCTACCCAGCACAGCTGCTCTCACAGTTCCTCCTGATCTTGCCAGGTAAGAACATGAGCGTTATTACTCTCTAGATTTCAGCATCTCCCTTGAGCCTCTTTTTAAGAGTCTGAAGTGATACCAACCATTGTCTGTTCCTCTGACACCAGATGCATTGCAGTTCACAAATTAGCAGTTTCATGCTGAGTTGCTGCAGAGCTGTTTGATGGTTGTCATCCTGCCTTCTTCTTACCTGTCAATGTATTGATTTGTTTCAAAACCTTTTCACTTGGAGATTGTTCTTCATCTGTCACAGGGGGCTCCTTCACCTTTTCCTTAATGAGCTGCATTCATCTAAGATTTTTTTCTTATTTTTGCTGAGTAATCCTTCTACTTCTTGACTATCTCACTTGAAGCTACACTGAATTTCTGGCAGACATCATGGTTTGGATGTGCTTGAAAGTGTTTTTTTATTAGCAACTTGTCACTTGAACAGGTATTTGATCCATCTCATTAGAGATCTACTTTTCAACTGCCAGATTTTCCTCGGTTTCCCATTTGGACATGACTTTTGTCAAATTCTAGTAGTTCCTTTCACTATCCTTTTAAACTTGGGTGGTGTTTTTCTGTGAGTTTTTTTGTTCTTCCTTTTCCTTTTCCTTTTCCTTTTCCTTTTCCTTTTCCTTTTCCTTTTCCTTTTCCTTTTCCTTTTCCTTTTCCTTTTCCTTTTCCGCTTTTCAACATGATAGTGGGCAGTTCTGTTTAACTGAAATCAGAGTTTTCAGTTTCAGAGTTTTTTCCTTTAACAAAAGGAAAAAAAAGAGGAATAAAACCCAGGAGAAAAAAGTGATGCACAATGCAATTTCTCACCACCTCCTGATTGATGCCCAGGCTGTCCTTGAGTTGAGCTCAGCCCCTCTAGGTCATTCCCCCCAGTTAATATCCTGAGCATGAGGTTCTGTGGTGTGGAATATCCTTTTGGCCAGTTTGATCAGTTGTCCTGGCTGATCTCTGTCCCAGATATCTCCTCACTTTCAGAGCACAAGACACTGAAAAGTCCTTGGCTCAGTGCAAGCACTACGCAGCAACAACCAAAACATCAGTGTGTTATCAACATTATTCTCATATGGAATCCTAAACAGAGACCTACACCAGATACCAGGAAGAAAATTAACTCTATTCCCACATGAAACCAGGACATAAAGTGTCTCAAAAAATATTTTTGTTTCTAATCAGCATTTTAATTTTTTTGGCTTCTAGGGTTTGTTGCGGTTTGTTTGGTTGGTTGGTTTTGGGTTTTGTGTGTGTGTGTGTGTGTGTGTGTGTGATGCAACTGCTATATCATTTCCACCACTAAAAGTTTTTAGCTTTTCTCTTCTTTAACCGATAATTCTCTAGCTGCCTTTTCTTCTGTAGGTAGTAGAACTCCTATGTACCTAACTGAATTTGGAGCAATTGCTTTGAACTTCACAGCATCTATTTCTGACATGAAGAAAAGCTTTCAGATGCAAGTTTGTCATTTTCCCCCAGCTTTATTAGATGGACTAATAAAACACAGGCCCTCTATCCACAGACCTTGACTTACCTTGACTTATCAGATGAACAAGCACTGTGGATGCTCCCCACATGGGCTGGCAGGGAATGCCTTAACCATCAGGGACTGCCCCACCTCCCTCAGCCAGGGAACAGGGCAGGCTGCTGCAGAACGACAGATGAAGCAGCCCCAGCCCAGGGTATCGGGCACCTCCATGGGGAAGGAGGTGCCTGTTGCAGACGGTGTCTACTCTGATCAGGAAGAACAAGTAGATGAAGCCTTTCACAGCCTCCCATTCTCTGGCTCCGGTCCTCACAGCAGACTGTAACCATACCAATATCTGCTGGAGGAAGAGCACAACCTTGGAGGTTCCTGGAGAGCATTGATGAAAACATCCAGAGCCCAGTGACAGAGGAGCCAGTAGGGAGAGGTGCCCTGTTGCACCTCACACTTACAAAGAAGAGAAGGTTCCCTGAGGATGTGATAGTCAAAGGCTGCCTTGACTGCAGTGACCAAGAGATGGTGAAGTTAAGTACCCTGAGAGGAGACAGCAGGGCAAAGACCAAGATCCCAACCCTGGCATTTAGGAGAGAACATTTTGACCTCTTCAGGGATCCGCTTGAAAGAGTCCCATGGAATAGAAGCCTAAAGGGAAGAGGTGTCCAAAAAAGCTGGTTGATATTCAGCAATCACCTTCCTTATGCTTAAAAACAATCCATCCTAAAGAATAGGAAGTCAAGCAAAAATGTCAGGGGGCCTGTGTGGATTGTTAAGGAGTTTCTGGAAAAACTCAGACCTCAAAATGAAGTATGCAGAAAGTGGAATTAGGGTCAGGTCACCTGCGATAAATGTAGAGACACCTTCTGAGCAAAAAGACACAGTTAGGAAGAAGCCAAACCCATCTGGAGTTGACTCTGGCAAGGAATGTCAAGAGCAACAAGAAAAGCTTCCATAAATACATAAGGGGCAAAAAGAAGACTATTGAAAATGTGGGCCTGGTGCTGAAAGGGGCAGGCATTCTGGTGACACAGGACATGGACAAGGCTGAGGTATCTAATGTCTTCTTTATCCCAGCCTTTGCTAAAAAGACACAATTCAGGAATCCCCAGAGACCAGCGTGAAAGATTGGAGCATGAAAGACCTTGGTGGAAGAGAAGCAGGTCAGAGAACAGTTAAACAAACTGGATATACATAAACCCCTGGGCCCCAAGAGGATCTCCCACTGAGTGCTGAGGGAGCTGGCTGATGTTGTTGTAAGGCCACCTTCAGTTGTTCCTTCCCTTGCTTCTGATGTTTCTCCTATTTCCATGCAAAACAACAGTCATCACAGGCTTCTCACAATAGATCAGTGTCCCTTATATTTCATATCATCAGCCTGCAGTTGGAGAGTTGCACTTTACTGCTTCACACTTAGAGATATATTGACATTAAGGTAAGGTTTACCCATTTTACGTGGGTAAAATCCTACAGTAATAAATTCTGCATTCTGTGGTCTGAATGGAGCCTGTGGGAGCTGTTATGAGGGTAAGAAGGAGAAGCAGAGGTGGTAGAAGTGCTGCAGGATGAGAAAAGATAGATTGGTATAAAGGTTATAAAGGTTTGGAAAACCACTATTTTATGCATGAGACAAAGCAGAGTACTGAACTGGCCTTCTACCTTTGTTCAAGCTTCTTTCCATGTACACAAAGCAATTTCAAATAGAGAATTTGCTTTTCATCTCTCAAATATTATTTCTGTTCATCCAAGAAACCCTTCCCCAAATGCACTGTATATCAGTGGGGACCTGCTCTACACTCTAAATGTTTTTTTCATGTAATAAATACTTGACATTTAGAAAAATCGCTTCTAAATTTACACAGTGCAGAGCTCACAGTTTGAGATTACCCTCTAAGCACCCTGAAGTGCCAGGCGCATAAATAAATATCTTTGCAAATAGATTCTCATTTATTAGTTTTGCAAGAGTATTTTCACTTCTTGGAGATGGGTGATTACTACAGGAAGGAAGAAACTTCTGGTTTAACTTAAATAGTAAGAAAATGCAGGCGAAAGGCTGATCGAAAATGTTAAATGTTCACCCTGATCTTTTGATGTTTTCTATCTTTGTAATTTAAAATTCATAATAATAGTACTATATGTCTACACTGTCCAGTTGTGCTTTATGTCATAGCCAACCAAGTATAGATTAAGCTATGATTAAGCAGCAAGAGATAAACTGCCATTTTCAGGGACAGGAAATATGGTCTGTCTGCAGGTCATGCATGGTCTCCATCATACAGGACATAAATAGACCTCAAGATGTACTATCTACTCCCATAACACGCTGGGAGATGACCAAGCATTGCTGTCCCCATTTCAAAGAGGGAATAATATAGGACTAAGTGCTTTGCCATAGAGAAAACCAGGAATTGCTGTCTACTCCCGCTACATAAAGATTGAAAAGTTCCCTAAAAAGGCATCCTTCCATCTAAACTGCAATGTCTCACCTCATTTCCAGGTGTGTGGAAAGCAAGAAAAGATTGCTGATGGCCATGAATTGCTTGGCACCCCTTCTCACTGTCACCTGTGGATAGTGCCTGCGCTGCACAGGCTGGAGTACTGATGCAGTTACTGATGCCATGCAAGGCTACAACCCTAACCAGTAAGCAAGGTGATCTTTTCACTTACTTTTGCTGCCAAAACCCTAAACCTCTTGTTCAAACTGTCTCTCTGCTGTCAGGGGGGGCATAACAGCGCTGTGATGGATGGGATAAAGGGCCTGTTTCTGACTACAGAGGGCAGCCCAGATGGTTACCCTGGGACAGGCTGGATAGGCCAGGCCCTTATTCAGTACAGACTGAGCTGTAGCAGCCAAAACCACAAGGGACCAGGGATCCTTGGACATGTGTTCAGAGCCTTTGAGCTCAGGGCCTTCAGCTCAGGGACTGCTTGTGTTTTCCCACGAAGTCTGTGAGTAACTAGCAGTGATAACCATGACGATTCCAGACTTTTGTTTTGGTCTAGGTGTGCCAGAACACTATTCTTTGACCAAGTCAACACATTAGTGAAATTAAAGTAGTTTGACACTTTTTCTGACAAATGACAGATGAAGCCATGTGGAACATATTGAGGCGGGGGGGGGCAGGGAGTGGCAGGGAGGAGGTGTGTCCCTGTTAGCACAAAATCATGGTTTTACTACTGCTCACATCTTTCTCTGAGTGTGGATATCCAGATTCAATGAATATGCTGTCCAGTCAAGCTTCATGAAGTTCTCTTTGTAATGTTGCGTTACACTGAGAATTGGGTATTACTTACCTCCAGGTTCTGGCTCCATCAGGAAGATCTCCATGGCTCCCAAAGTCCCTCACAGTTACTTTATGCCTTGCTAATGAATTTATCCAAGAGAAGCAGTGAAAATCCCCAAGTGAAAGCTGTTTGACTTGCACTGCCAGATTGACAAACTAAGCTAAAGCCAAAGTACAATCGGATTAAACCACTCTTAATGTGTCTATTCAGGGCTGCACAGCAGTTCGAGTACACAAATCCAATACTGATTTCAACAGTGAACATTTGATAAAGAGCTTTTACATTCTGATTAACTTTTTGTGACCATGAAAATTGTTTTAGAGGTCAAAGAAATTAAGTTCACTAGGTTTGTTATTCACAAAGGTTAATCTATACCTATTCTCTTTCAGAGAATGCTTATCAACCTGACCTCATTATATGCTGTCTCTAAGGGATGTTATACAGTCTGCTACTTACCTACTATTTCCCTGCTCACGAGGTGTAATGCCACAGGGTAATGATCAGGCCTCAGTCACGGCCGTGTATGAATAAGGTGGTGGTATCTCAGTCTGGGGTTGCACCTGCATTTCACCCCCTGCCTCAGGGTGGAACACTGAACTATGGGCCAGCACACCCAATGTGATGGCCCAGGTAGTCACTCTACACTTGCTCCATAAACCGGGGAATCTAGGATTTATCACATGCTAACTCAGACACCTAAAACAAGCCGGTTGTGTTATACTCCACTTCTCTCCGAGACCATAAAGGGAACCCACAGTGGTGACTTTGAACTGTAGTGACAACAACTGCAATCAGTTCCATGGAAACCATCTTTGGTGTCAAAATGCATCTACTTCAGTTCACTGCTAGGCTGTACAGCACTGAAGTCTTCAGCTGGGACACACTCCCCTCTCTTCCTTTTCCCCTGGTCTGAGGTCACTTTGCAGTGATCTTTCATCTCAGCTGATCCCTTGCTGTCTGACTTTTGAAATTAATATCCTCAGCAAATAATTTGTCTCCTGCAGAGCACATACAACACAATCAGTATAATTACTTCATGTCACACCTCAGTTGTCACTTTACTTTAATGGACTGCAAGTAAGATGAACTTGAAAAGTGCTCTAACTTAATGTTCTTAGAGTTTCTATTTTAGACTCTTCTGAAAGATGTTATATGTATTCAGAAAAAGAGATTTCATCCTAGAAATGATTATCTGTATTACAGCAAAGCAAATAGGGCCAAGAGTTCAGAGCTCTATGATTCAGGCACTGTTGAAAAAAAATTCAATGTAGATAGGGAAAGTGTAGGACATGATGGGACTGATCTAGTAAATGTAGGTGTTTATGATGTAGGAATTTACAGATAAAGTAGTCACCCTGACTATGAAGGAGCCTCCTGTACTTAAGGACCACGGAGCTTGGCATACAAGTCTCCCTGCCTTGAACTGGAGACTGTGGGTGGTGAGATGAGTCTGGGGCTATTTCCTCCTGTCACCTCACTCAGCTTTACAGCAAGGTGAGGTGCCCATCTGCCTCCCACTCTCACCCATTCAGTGCTTCAACGTTTGGCTTTTTAAAAAGCCAAAGTTATTTTACACCCACATTTGATGGAGAACTGTGAATTCAATGCCAGAGTACTGCAATCTTCCATTTTAGGTCACTCGCTCTGCCACTTAATAATCACACCCCCTCATCCTTTCTTCGTAACATTTCTCCATGATGTATCACACACAAGCATATCCAGAGTATCTTAAACCTTCTCTCTAACTCTTCTACTCCAATGCCTCAGAGAACATCATTGTCTTTATTTGATCCAGCCTTGAAACCTTTCCTGAGAGCGTAAAAACCCTTTTTTTTGTGGGTTTGGTTTTTTTTTTAAAGAGAACCAGCTAATTTAAAATCCAGCTAGGGTAAGAGTCCTTTTGTTTCTCTTTTACATCATAATCCAACTTCAGGACATTTACTGAGGCAGCATGCCACCACCCACCTCAACTCCTTCCTCTCCTACAGGTGACTCAGACTCACCATTCCTACCTTCCAGGCAGGAACCCGAGGGTGGGGGTTGGTAGCAGCCCAGAGGCAGGAGCTGTGCCCGTGCTCTGTTAGAGGGCACACACAGTGGGAGGCTGGAGCCCACTCCTGGGGTCCTGCTTGGGCTCACAGCAGGTTTTGCATAATGCATATTGTTCAAGAGAAACTATAAGTATTAAAGGGGCAATTCAAACTGAGGGACCTTTACTGAGGGATTTTACTTTATTAAAACTCTACACATAATAAAAGAGCAATTTTTGTCCTTACAAAGATTAAAAGCTAAACAAAAAGAACAGATGTCCCTGCAGGGTTGGATTTACACAAGCAGCATTGTGATTAATATTCGGTCAGAATATTTTTGCCTTAAAAGTCTCTCAAATTACCTAAGAAAAGTAATTTCAAATATGAAAGTCATTCCATTTCTAATGCTTGTATCTTTTTCCCAGCACATTCAGCATTTTTTACTCCAATGACAGCAGCAGTATGTGAGCTCCTGGACTAATTCAGTTTTGCTTCCCTGTGCTGTAGAAAACAGCCAGCAGTCTAAATTCAGTCCTCACTGTGGCCTCTTTTTTTTGACTTACATGATAAAAGATCTGCAGTGCTATACTTAAGAACTAATGCTTTCATTATGGTATCTCCATTAACCAGATGGTTTCATCTATCAGTCTGCAGTGGCCACGAGACTTTAACATTCCTATTTAGTATTAATTTGCTCTGCTGCAGAGTGAGGATGACACAGACACTTGATACAGGATGGAAGAGGCAAGCTAAAACTTAGCCATGTATCTCAAAACCCAGGCACATTTAGTCACCAGAACACTGGTATACTGGGATCCTTGAGAAGGAGGCAATCTCTCCTCAGGTTCTAAAATGCTGCTGACTTCCTCAGCCCATATGTGTATTTTTCCAGCTGCTGGCTGTGCTGTCGCTGTGATCCCAGATCCCCTAGCCCACTGCTGTGGCTTTCAGCTGGTGGACTTTGGCCATTCTCTTCTTCTGGACCAAGCCAGTGTCCTCATGTTGTAAAATCTTTGCATGATGCTTTTTGCCTAACAGAGGCAAGAGGAAAACCTAACCTGGTCTTGAGCCATGTAATTGCTCCTGGAAGCATTGCTTCTGAAGCCCTTCTAACACCAGTGACCAAGCGCTTCCCACAGCAGGAATGCCATCTTGATGGTAGGTGCTCTAGGTGCCCCTAGGAGCACGGTCAGCGCTTGGTGTGACCCAGCGGTACAACTACGTGACAGGCATAACCTCAGTGCACAGCCACTTCCCTCCCACCCTCCTCTTGTCCAGCCCACTTTTCCCAGTCCTTTCCCCTTCTAAACAGGGGATAACGAAAAGGCAATGCTTTGTCTAGGACTGCACTCAGTTATTCTGTGCTTGGAACAAGCAGTCCTAATCACCTGGCAGTGCTGCTCTTTCAACATTTGGCTGTTCATACATATTTGAGATGGCTAAGCTCAATCTAAGACACTCTCCTCAGCAGAAATCACACTTCTGATTTAGAACCTGCTCTGATTATGAGGACACATTTGCATCTGCATCACTCATATATGCAATTCTGACTGTGTTGTCAGCACAGCAAACAAAAGAAACCCTTAGGTTCTGATCATCAGTGAAAGACTCATGCACTATGGGAAGGAGATAGGCCACAAAGATCCAGATCTTAATCTTCGGGCAGAAGCCGCTTGATGGTCCACGAGCCCAAATAAAACTTTCAGCTCTAAACCTCTGTTCTGTCTGCAATAAAATTTGGCAATTGCAGTTCAGTCCCTAGAGGGCCCTAAAGGATAATAGTCCTCCTCACAAAACAGCTGCATGTACATATTTGACCTGATTCAACGAGGCAGTCAGCTTCTATTTGGAGAAGTCACAGTAAGCAGCACAGAAGTTCTACGGCTGCCTTCTGCCCAAAAGTAAAAAGTAAATGCTTGGAGGGAAAATTCTTTCTCTGAACTTTATCTGTTTGAAATTCATTCACTACAAGCATCTTCATATGTGACCAAAGCCTATATTAAGAAAAAATCCCAATATAAGTGACTAAAATATGCATAGAAATCTACTAGATACACATCTATCAGACACATACTGGTAAGTATTTTGTATAAAAAACTTTTGCATCTATAGGTTAAATATTTTCCATTAATCATTGTTTTTGAAGCATTTAGTTATTTTTAGAGATAGTTTTCAAATTTAAGAGCTATTTTCAGAGGAAGATGATAACAATTGTGTTTTCTTGTTTGGTTCCTTTCCTTGTTTGATGTTTCTTCAATAAATAATTTTTGAAAAGTATTTCAAGTCATTAAAAGTAGCAAAAGAAGATGGTTAATTGTGTTGCCATTCAAGAACAGAAAAGACTGAAATCACTTGAAGGTACCATTTAGGCAAGAGATATTTACACATGCACCAGTGCCCCAACCCCCTATACCTGCTTTTAAGCACAGCTTGCTTTTTTCCTTGCACAATTTGGAGGAACTGTCCGCATTTCTACTGTCAGTTGCTAATACTGTTCCAGAGGATTCAGACTAATGCACTTCCTATGCTGCTGCCCTCAGGAGACATATTTTTGATTGTTTAGTCTCAGGAATTCACAAAAGAAAAAACCCACCACAATTATGCCTAATAAGTCTTTATTTCCAAACATAAATTGCAAAAATATTCTATTACAGAACAGGTAACAAGTACAGAATTCTAAGTATGCCTCATAACAGTGAAACCATTGCCTCCTTGACAAAAAAATCATCAGGCACTTAAAACATGAAAACAAAGTACAAATTAAATCAGCTGTAACAGATGACTCAACAATACAACTTCATCTTGTTTTTGTGTAATAAAAGCACACACATGGCTGAGGGGCTCCCGCCTCCTCCTAAACCCTGCGCAGAGACATTTCTATATTATGCTGCATACACTCAGACAATATCAAGTTCACATCTGAAAACATAAATAAGTTCAGCACTGAGAGAATTTGAGGAACCTTTTTGGAACAGCAGTAGCAGAGCCTACACTAGCAGCTTCACAGAGAGCTTGGCGCATGTGGAGGAGCACAATTATACCAGCTCCACAGGGGAATAAGCTCTGCTTTGACAATTGCATTGGAAAGAATGGAGCTCAAATGAATGCAAACAATACACATTTTAAGAGACAATAAAACCTCTGGGCAGAAGCTATCATGGTAACTTTATGAAATTACATTTTGGCACATGGATCAGTCTCTGAAAAGAAAAGCCACACATTTGCCATCCCTGAGGAGCAGCCCTGTGTAGGACCTCTCCATTCCCCTGTTTTGTCACTTGCAGGTCTTGAACTAAATCAGAAGTGGAGATTGCCTCTTAGGCCTATCTTAGAAAGGTAAATCTAAGATGCAAGTGTTCAAATGACTAACAGAAATACTCTTCCAGAAATTAGTCAAATATCCTTAAAATTATTTTGGCTTGTATGACTGTTTTTTTAGGTGACATTATGTAACTTTCCACACACTTTACTCTGGTGGCATTACAAAATTTTAATTAGGTACTCAAAGGAAAGAATATCAAGAATATTAACATAAAGAATACATATGAAGCTACTATATAAATAGTACATATAATAATGCAGAAATGTCAGCTGTTATACTTCAATGTCACAAGAATTCAAGAATGGGTTTGTATTGTAAACACTGACAGTAAACACACCAAGGAGGAGGTGTTTTTAGGGAAACATCTCACAGCCAAGCCAAGAGCTGAGAAGCCTAGCATGTTGTTGACCTACAGACTTGCTGTGAAGAATCTCCTCTTGTCAGTGAGGAATTTAAACTCAGCAATATTGACAATAGGCTGTCCTGTCACAACCATTTGCATGATTCATTCTGATGGGCTCTTGCCTTGCAACCATGATGGGATCATTAAGTACTTCCACCACGCATTGCAAGTTTTCTCCCTCACTGGAGAAAAGAGGGATGAAAAAAAGACAAGACACAGAAGTACCAGGTGCAGCAACAAACACTGATGTATTGCTGAAGGTACATCAGGACTTAGCAAATGTTCTTTTGAATATTCTTTTGATGGCAACATGAAGATGCCACTCCTTGTATTTCACAGCCAGACTGTTTTCATCTTAAACCAGGATCTGCCAACACCTGCCACCCAAGGGCAGTTATTGCTCACGCTCAGAGTGATGTGAGCTCAATCACCACACATCACAGAACTGCACTTACTCGATGGCAAACTCAAGCTGATGTTCTCCCATCGTGTTAAGCTCTTGCTGTACTGCTGGAATTTGCTCGACACCGAGAGCACCCTGACAGGCTGCTACCCCTGTAGCTGTAACCCAGCAACCCCGGGTCATTCCCCTGGTGAGCCACATTCCCAGAATAGGAAGGTATTCTGAAATGTGCCCTTATGAATGGAGACCACAAAATAACAGCAATAGTCCCTTTGTTTAGTGGCATGCTGTGGAGTGTTTCTGCTCTACTTGATCATAATGATAATTTTGAGCCAATTAAATACTGTATGAAAATCTGGAACAAAGTTTAACAAATATAAATCTGCCCACTTGTTGTACGCTGTAGGTGAAAAGCCTTAAGGATTTCCTCCAGTACCCTGAGAGATTAGCAGCATTTGAAATTTGTCTGTCCAGAAACTCAGAGAAGGATGATCCTGCCTAAAATGACAAAATTCAAAATAAAGAGAGTCAGACCTTCTAAACTAACTACACGCCCCCTTGTCACTGTTGTTGTCTAGCAGACCTAGAGATTAAAGAGATCTGCTGCTGAAGTACCACAAGATGAAGGATTACTTGGCTTTGAATATTTTAAACTAAGATATGTTTAACTAAAAGGCTCATGTGTAAGAAGTCTACTGCTTCAAAGCATGCAACAAGTGGCTATCAGCTGTTTGAGATAGAGCTGTTTCAGGATAAAGCACTCCACAGAATATTCCTTGGGCTTGATCTCACAGACTCCTGTATACAGGTGGATGTGTGCTTTGTGGACCTGAGTGTTCCTGGAGGAGCTACTGCATGGATATTCAGGACCTCCCTCCACAAATTTGTCCCAGGAGAGCAAGTGACAGAACAAAAAAAGATCTCTAGGTCAAATGGATCTAAACCTGGATTGCTGTGTTAGGCTGCAGCTCCACCACGGAGTCTGTGCAGGCTCAGGGTGTACACAATCAATTAACCCAGATCAATTAACTGATCCAGATATTTGCACTGAATAAAATCAACTAATACATAACAACAGGAATATTTTGCTAGTAATTTAGAGAGCCACAGAAGGTTCAAAGTCACCTAGATAATTTAGTGTTTTTCCTGAGTCACACAAGACAGAGAATTTCATCTTTTGTCAAGCATGGTGGTATGTCAGTCATCTCACTACTGTACAAAGGAAAGAGAATCAAAGTGAGAGTAACTGGTATCAACCCCCCCAGGCCTCATTCACCCTCAGTTCTCTGCAGATGCTGCTTTAGATTCTGGGATTAGAAGAGACTGAAAGCAAAGGCATGCTGAATAACAAGCAAGTTTATGCAAGTTTACCATCAGCAAGCTGAGAATTTTTTCTGCTTATAATTTCTGAATCTGCCAGTGGTCAACAGCTTGTTAAAATGACTGTAATGGGAAAGAGAGAAGGGTGAGCAACAATCAGCAGTGTAGGCATCAAGAGTCCTTAGTGTAGGTGCCTTAAGCACCTTCTGGTACCACAGGGAGAGATGGGCTCCGGCCCACCAGAACAGCTGCTGTGCTGCCAATCCCCCTTGCAGGGGCCCATCTCTCCCTTCTGACCAGGCAGATCCTCAGAGATGTTACCTTCTGGACTTGGTCAAGCTTTCAGGGGACCCTGGGTGTGTCCAACAGCTGTTGGATAACAAATGGCACCTGTTGTGTCCCTACAATCCCACCTGCGTGGTCTTACCCCCTCCTTTGCATTGACTCTGAAATTCCCCTGTCTCTTGCCATGAACCAATTTTCTCATTTTGTTGCCACGGTGGGGTTTCACCATCTCAGTGTGCCAAAACAGCTCGGTGTGGGATCAGGCTGAGGCCAGAGACGACATGAAGGGAATGGTGCAGCACAAGAACAGGGACTGGACCGCGCAGCCATTCCATCTTAGGTCACCATGGAGCTACAGACCGACTTCAGCATCTCCATTTAGGCAACATGAATATCACACCAAGCTGCCTTCCCTGAGGTGTAAACCCAGTCACTTACAGCATGTTTTACTACGCTGCAAGCATAGCAGTGTTTGATTCACAGTCACACAAACTCCCTAACAGACACTATACAGGACTGCATAGCACTCCACAGGGTAAAGACAAATAACCAACTCAAGGCAGCACTGGATCCTGAAGGAGGCTGCAACATCAGAGATTCAGAGGAGAAAAAGGAAAAAAATCAGCCAGGCAGGCTTTAATGTAATGATGTTGTGATGCAGTCGTGCAAGGACACTGTCAGCTTCTGCAAAGGTACAGTGGAAATATTAGCACACTGTCAGTGTTTCTATCTTTAGAAAACTATTTAATCTCAATATTCATCCACAGCATGTGACAGCATTGGAGGCCCACAAACCTTAAAAATGAATATTCCTCATGTGAAATAAAGGGAACTGAAAGGTCCTTCCTAACCTTTGGTCAAGAATCCTTAATCCAAACTGATGCTGGCTCAGTCTTGCAAAAGTGTCATAAACATTCCCAGTCAGGTACAAAATCCATTTATTATTATTAACCTGGCACAGATGTAAAATAAATGAGAAATAATTTATTCAGCTACCCAAGAAAACATCATTTCCCACAGTGAGTGTACTTCAGCAAGTCTTGCTAATTCTAATTGTACCCTGTGATGCAGAAATGCCACTATTGACCTGCCCAGCCTGCGCCTGAATTAACACAACTTAGCCACCCAGCACACAGCACCAGTAGTTATAATAAAACTGAGTAAAATGTCTGCCCTCCTGTAGAGTGAAGGGGATGCAACTAACATCTCATAATAACTTCATGTCTGGAGGAAGGCGAGGTTCTTAATCTAAAGTCTAATAGAGTATATTTTTATTCTATGAAGAGTTAAGAGCATTTGTAGGAAAGGGTAGGAAAGATCAACAATTCCTTCACGCATTTCTTATCAGCTCTGTCTTCCACACAAATCACTGATAGCCTTGAGAGCATGGAAGATCAGGCCTTCAGGTCACTGGCAAGTTTAAACTTCATGGAAACAGTGCTAAAAAGTCAGTGGCTGTCCATACTACAGAAATTTCCATTTGCTCTCATTTGTAGCGTGCTACATCACATTCCTTCAGTTAAGACCTCCTTTCATCAAGGAAGCTACAATAGGTTTCCTCTTTTTGGCTAAACCTCTCTTAAAATGTATTCTGATGATCTTTCCAGTTACTAATACACGTGTGTTTCAAATAACATAGCTGCACAGTAGTTCAGACACACAGTAACTTCAGCTCTTCATGGTGTGTCATGGTACACTGTTTTCATTTATTCACTGAGACAATGCAGTGTGTTACTAACTAACAAATGCTTTTGAAAAAAGTTGCTTCTTTGCTGCAAATAAATTTCATTTTCTCCTCTCCCCATCTTCTACTTCACATAACCAAGTTTTGCCCCTTTACTTGCGCTGAGTAGTTAACTGAATTTAGTCGGAGCAATGAATGATCTTGCATTATCTCTATGTACACATGGAGCAATTGCAATTGTTCTGGATACAATGCAAGAACCTCTAAAAGATGTACGAATTTTCCCCAAGACAAACCATGTAGCTGCCACACAGCCAAGATCACCTCTCTGCTCTACACTAGACTGGAATAAGTTACAGTCCCTACATGAACACAGGTGTGCCTTTGTCTCTGGATGAAATGCAGCAACGTGTTCTCCTCAACCTCAGCTGTTTGCGTCACCCAAAGGACAGCTACATCACTTTGCACAGATTCTACTAAAAACACTCCATGTGAGTGATTTACAGCAGACGAGATGCTCTTTTGGGAGCAAACTTGTCTTTGATCTATAACTAGGATGTTGCAGTAGCCACTTGTAACATGGATGCAGGTTCTTGCCAGCTCTCTGCATATGAGCAGAGAGCAGATGCCTGTGACCAGAAAATGGCAAAAATGTCACTGCTGGGGAAGAAAAATTGTGGATTGTGGTGCTGGAACTGGAACAGATCAAAGTAAATCAAACCCTTGTGCTCCCCTCTTTCAGTCACCAGCTGGTAACGCAGATGGACTCATCAGCTCAATTCTGCTGTCTTTGTTTCTGTTAAAGGCTCTACTGACACTCAGAGGTCCACATGTGTATTAGTAGCATCAGTCTTTGCCCCAAAGCACTATGTAATTTTTAAAACCCCTTATTTTCAAAAATGGACTTTATTGCTGATATTTGCAGTCAGAATTTTTGGACACTTGTGCTTGGGTAGGAGTAATATTGAATTCTGATATCATTATCCTGGAAATGGATCCAGATGCTGAATGTGTCTCAATCAACAGACCTGTAACCATAATGATGGATTCTAATACTTCCAAGAGTGTTTATGTGATTATAAAACTGCTGCAAGGTAAGCCTTCAAATATTACAATACAGTAATGCTCTTATGAAGTATGCATTTAAAAGGCTTTTTTGAACCTTATTTCATAAGGTCCAATTCATTTAAGTGGGAATTTTTTTTTGACAGAATAATCCTCGAAGAGTATAATACTGAATGCTCTTTAAATCAGTTGATTTGGGATTTAATGCTGCAGTAGCAAAAAGAGTTTTAGTAAATGACGTATCTGATAGTATCTGACTGTAAAAGAAGGACACTCTATCTTTGAACTGACCATTCAAAGGACTCTCAAAAAAAGTCAGTGAAACTTAACAGAATCTGATTATTACAATTTTTAAATTTTTTTTGCTTGCTTGGTTGGGTTTTTTTTTCCTGCAGTAGAACATATAAACATATTAACAGTAAAAGTTAGGGTACAGCTGCTTGTCATAGCTCCTGTAAATGTTAAAGTGATTCTTTCCACTGGGCTGATATTTCACTTTCTCTTGTTGGAGGATGTTGTTCCACATGTATTCTTGAACTGCATGGAAAACTTAAAGAACTGCACAGGTTATAAATTCAGTGAATGTAGTCACTTTTCTCATACATCCTGGTGTAGAAGAACTTGGGGTTGATGGTAAGAGGAACATTCTTCTAATAATGCCTAGTGCAGTTTCATTATCTGTAGTCACATATGGATACAAGCTATACTGCATGAAAAGAAATTGAATTATAAGCTTGGTACCCATCATCTTTCTAATGGAAATTCCGTCTCATGTATCAGCCAAAACAGAGCTGGAATAGCAAGAATGTGTGCAAAATCATGCCCTACCTGATGGTCATGGGGACCATGACTCTGGGGATTGTAGTGTGGAACCAGTTTCACTGTCCTCATTTGGAGCTAAACTGGACTTTAGGCAGGTACACAAACAAGTAGAGTGGTTTATAAACAATTATACAGCTCTGGTCCTTCGTAGACTTGTTCTCAGAATTAACATCACTCATATGAGTGATCCCATTAAATCCACAGCATCATCTACTGCTCACAAAATGAAAGCCCATTAAATCCACAGCACTACTTATTGCCCACAAAATGAAA
Source organism: Gymnorhina tibicen (assembly GCA_013399875.1). Lineage (NCBI taxonomy): Eukaryota > Metazoa > Chordata > Aves > Passeriformes > Artamidae > Gymnorhina > Gymnorhina tibicen. The sequence goes on from VXAZ01007739.1 coordinate 206,346, forward strand.
GCCCATAAACCACTTAAATACCTCTAACCTGAGGGATTTTCTCATCTGTGCACCCTGGGCACAAACTAAGAATGACATGGTTCTGAATTAATTACTCCTCTGCAGCTCTTCTCATCACTTTTCTCATGTAGACAAATGCCAGTATTTACAGGATGAAGTTCTTGATTGAAAACATTCACTCATGCAGCCACCACACAGAAACTATTGCCTATATTATGTGGTATCAACAAAACCAGAGATCTTATGTCAAAATATTTTAATGATCCTCTAAGAAGCAAAATATGATGAATGTCACATATTGCCACCATCCTGAGATTGTGCTTTGCTACCATTAAACCAATATAGTAACGAGTTTCAGAATTTTCCAAATAAGTGTTACTTTGTTATTTTAAAAAATGATCACTCGAAATTTGTAAACGTAGCAGTCACGGTGTGAAAAAATCACTTCCTTTTCTCCCGAAGTGTAAAATATTTCTCTATTGTAATAATGCAGTTTAATGCTCACAAAATCACATCAGATCAAATCCAACACCGAACTGCTGAGATACACACAAATTGTCTCCTTAGGATCATCACTCTGGAATTAAAACAATAAAATATGTTATTGGTGGTTCTTGTATAGTAGAAAAACTGCTTGTTATATTTGAAATAAGCCAATAGTTTAGTCTTCTGTGTATGCATTGCACCTTCTGCATCTGCTTTTCATCTGTATGTCAGACTGTGAGTCTGTGAGATCTATTATACAGAATCATAGGCTCTCAGAATTCTCCTGGTTAAGCTGGAATGCTCGTGCCTGGTCTAACTCAAGCATCTTTCTAAAGGAGGACTCCTTCATCTGAATACCCCCAGAACCACTCACGCTTACCCCACCTGCTCCACACTCTTCAGGCTTCCTAAGCTAACCAAGGCTAGGTCTAGCCAGTATCTTCATGGGGACACATCCACGCCTAATCTGAATATGTTCTAAATTATATTATCTTACTCATATTTTGAAATAGCCAGAGATTGCAATTACTCTGTTTCTTCAACAGGACTGTTTTGCTGTGGAAAACCAAACCAGAACCCTTCTAGATATGTAAATACTTCTTCATTTGAATTGAAATCTAACATAAATTCTAATTTGATTTAATCTATACTTTTCTATTCTGGTAGGTTTTAACTAAACCAGAAGCAATTTATCTCCACTTGTTTCATTACTAACATTATCCTTAAGACATAAATTTAGTTCACTGAATGCATGAGCAAAGCATGTGCTTAAAAGCTCTACTGCAGGGGTTCTAAGGCAGAAAACCTTTCTTTCAATATCTAATAATTTCACATTGCATAATATTTGCCCAAGTCAAGGATAGTCTGCAATTTGGCTGCCTGACAGGAATCCATAGGCATCCTTATTTTAAAATGTGGTATAATTTTTCTCAAGGTAATTAAAAGTGAACAGTGGGGTAGTTCTTATTTCTCTAGCTACACTGGAACACCACAAGCATAAAAGAATTTCAACAGAATTTAAGCTCATGTTGGCATTCTACTGTTATAAATAGGTTATGTGTAACAGTATTTATCACTTACTTGGATTGCAGCAAATTTCAAGATTAAAAAAATATCACATGCTGACAGAGTTTGGAACAAAATTATTCTTTTTGATGTCAGTTCCTGAGCAAGTAAGCAGGCATCCCCCTGCTTTACAGGATGCTGCTCTGGCAGCTCCACCTTGAGTGGAGGGAGTCACTGCTGCTCTCTGTCAGAAACAGATAGTATGTAATCGTTTGGTTGGAGTTTAAAAACTCATACCTACTTTTTATTTTCCAGGTGAGATACACTTACACAGTGGAAGGTTCAGCAGTTCTTACTTCCTAACCACCAGCACACCTCTACTCAAGCCCTCCTCCCTCAGTCCTTCTGCTCAAACAATTGAAGACTATTTTCTTCCCCAGGCTCAGAGTCTCAGTTTCATTCTTCCTTTCTGTAATTTTTTTTATGATGACTGACTCCTCTGAGCAGCTGCTTAATGTTACTGTTCTGTATGTCAAAGCTACACATACTCATCTTCGCTGCTGTCTTCTCCTAGCAAACAGAAAACCTGATGGATTCTCAGACAGACAAAATTTGCATTTTAACCAGGCTTCTGGGCAATCAAATTTATGCCAGTCTGATTAATTTATCATCTGACAATTTTTCTAATCAGATTTTTTTTCTATTTTTAAATATGAATCAGGTCATTTCTCCTCCTTGAACCTACGTTTACTTGAAGCTAATGACATGCCCTTCAGGCTTATCAGGTTAAACCAATGAATAAACAAGACTTCCTCCAGCTGCAGGACCATAGCAAAAATGATTTGGTAATCTAATACAAAATAATAAAGATGATTATTTTAATTATATTTCAATATTTTGCTGTTGCTGCATTTTCCATTTGACCCTCTGTGATAGGTGGGCACCTACTTTAGTGACAGCCTGTACATGTCTGTTGAACATAATCATAAACGTTCAGGAGAGGATATTAAGGCAGAATTTCCCACACTGTGGGACTCTACAGGGCTCTCACATCTGAGAATTCTCTCCATCCAATAAGAAAAAGTAACCTTTCCAATGGCAAGGATGGTGTTTAGGAGCAATATTGCCAAAAATTATTCATTAGGATGCAATTATACTCTCCCTATAGGTGCTCGCAGCAGAGAAGCTTCCTTCACTTATTTACAGCAGCAAACTTTTGTGTCCCAGTAATGTGTGTGGGAGGTTCTGCCTGAGCCTTCTGTGGGCACCCACTGCTGTAAGGAACCTTCAGCTACCCACTAAGAGGGAAGAACACAGAGCATGGAGAAGAACATAAAATGGAAATTGAAAAGAGAAAGGAGATTGTTCAATTTTTAGAAAAGGTCATCTTCAGTGAAATATAATAATTATAGAATTTCAATTATCTCTAATAGTTGATAATACTAGCAGAACAGTAGCTCATACTGAAAGCATTTCATTTCTTTGGTTTTCTCTTTGTAAATGTAAGTGTAAATTAAGGCAGCACAACTTATTTTTCTTGTGGTTTTTTTCTTTACAGCTTATTTGGCAAATTTGGCCACAAGTGATTTTCAGTCTGTCAAGCATGGACAGCATTTAATTAACACATACAGATACTTAAACATTTTTGTGGCTTCTATCTGCTTCTCTCTAGAATTCATATTTCTAAAAAGCTGCCTTTCATTTTCTTAGCTGGTGTAGTTACTACATTTAAAATTACACAGTATGTCTCCAATGATTTATATTATAGGAATAACAAATACAATGGAAACTGCTGGATATAAACAGCTTAGCCACTAAGAAAAAATACATTATGTATTTCTTAACCTTTCCAATATACTTCAACCTTATACAAGCAAAAAACCCATACCTTAGTCACATGAAACTGCATATATATACAATTCAACTCCTCCAAGGTAATCTCCTGCCACGGACTAGGACAATGGATTCACTAGATGGATTCTAGGTCCCTTCTTACAGGTTTTATATTATTCTAATAATCTGAAAGCCATTTATTTTTCTATTTCTTAAAAAACCCCTTGAAACTGAGTAAAATTGTGCCTTCCCCGTACTAGCAATCTGCTATTTTAAAACTTAGCATTCTCTGATGATAAACTAAGTGTGAATGTATCTTTGACAACATGTTTTCTAAACACCAACAAAGGATATTTTCAAATACATTTCAGAACCTAGCTAGAAGAAAAGTGCCCTCAGCTTTTAAGCTTAAAATTTCTGGCTTGAACAAGATGATGCTATTTTAATTTATTTAACTTGAGTAATACTGTCATGAGATTTCATCAGTCCAATTAAAGCATATTGTATACAATGGCAGTTCTACTGTACATTTCACTTACTATTATATTAACTTGAACTCCCTGGAAAAATGGAGTTCTGTGAAAGGAGACACTGACAACAGTATTGTGAGCTCAGGAATTTCTGAGTTAGCTTAAAAGATGAAGAAGTACTTACAAAAAGTGTTCTTATTTTGTCAACAAGGCAAATCAAGATGGAAAACTTGCAGACAAATCTTTTCAGTCATCTCTAGTGTGTACACAGTAAATTGGCTTAAGGTCAGAGGCCAGACTGTGCTGCATTTCTCTGAGGCAATACACAAAAGATAGAGGTCCAAGGGGTTGGGACAGAAAGGCCAGAGGAAAGGGAATGACACTTCATCCTATATTTGTAACTCCCAGATCCTGAGCTCCCTCAAGGTAAAATGCTCAGCAAGATCCGCTGTGGTGTATGGCAGCTCCCTCACTGCTGTGCACAAGCTGTTCTGCAGCCCCAGGCCGGGAACACACTCTGCTCTAATCTTTACCTAACAAGAGGGAATGAGGCCATAGATGCATGCTTCCCCTTCCTGGAACAATCCTCATCCTTACTCTGCTCTCTGTATACATCTGGAAAGGCTGTGCCAGGATCAGGCATCTCCTTTTGGAGATCGCAATGTGTGAGTGCCCTTAATAAAGCAATTCTCAAAGGAGGCTGGTTCCTGGGAACTGATAGCAAGCCAAGCATGGGTTGGCAGAGACATGTATCTGAGATAAGGAGACTCTGCTGATTGACTATGATTTCTGTACTTAGCTATGCTTTCCATCTAATATTACCAACTAGAAAATACTTCTCAACTCTGTGATCCATATTTATTCAGAAAGATCCAATCTTTCACTTATTTAGGAATACAACTTTCATTGAGTGTAAGGTAAAACTTCCCTAAGGAAGAACAGACTCACACTTTGTAAACCAAGTTTTCCCTTCACACATTAGTGAAATAAAGACATTTTATGTGGTAAGAATGGGACCTACCTTTTAGTCTGATTCACATTTACCAAACTGCAACTTCAAAATGCCTTTGCCATGAAGCTGAAGGATCTGGTTGTATTCTTTGGGCATTGCATGGAAACCCGGCTTAGGCAGCTGGTTGTCATAATAGTGGTGGCTGATTGGCATCTTCTCTGTGGATTTTGAGAAAGGCCAGAAGCCATAGAGCTTCACATTCTCACACAGCTCAAGAGCAGCACTAGTGATCATAAAACCAGATGACAACCGGTAGGCTTTCACACCCTTAGTTCTCCAGAACTGGGCAAGACTTTTCAGATAAGTGGGGTGAAAAAATATTGCCCTTTGGGTTGCTTTGAACTCTTTCAGAGTGTGGTATACTTTAAAAGAAGTGGCTGTGTTGCTTCTGAAGGAAAATGCCGGCAGTAAAAGAAAAGCATCTCCATAGACCGTAACGTCTTCCAGAAATTCTGTCTTCTTTTCATTTAGCTTGTTGTATCTGCAAAGTACACAATTTTAGGAATGGAATGTAGTACTGATACAAACATCACAGACCAAAACAGCACAACTGCACTTGCAAAGATGCTTTATGAACTCTGCTACACCAGTTCAGCCCGTCTACACTGCAAATTTATATCACTCTATTGTAAGTTGTCATATGTGCAGCTATGAAAATCTGACTATTGTATAACAAGACTATATTAAATAGGATTGAACTGGCAACACAGGAGATACTGAAGCAGATCAAATTCACTGCTAATGAGACTAGGACCTGTTTACAGAATTCAAGAAATTAAGAAGAATGCAAAAAAATATTGTGTTCATACTTCCTCTGTTTAAAAATACATGTACTACAATATGTACTGTATGTGTTTGTGAAATGTGTTTCTTATATCAATAGGTATACAAAAATGTCTCTTCAAAATCTCTGTGTCTGCCCTGTGTGGAAATCCAAGGATGCACATGAGCAGTCTTGGAGTGTTAAAGATTAGTGTGTGCTCAAGTTTTGCAGGGTTTTACCTGCATTTGATATACTTTTAAAATAGCTAAAAATATAGGCATCCCTGTTTATGTCCTTCAGCTACACAGGGAACACATGGAGATCTATAAAGACTTAGAGCTCTGACTTCACACATGATGAGGATTCATTCTCAGATGCTTTCAGTCCCCAACAAATAGCAAAGAGATTTAGTTCTCACCCCTGGATAATTCTGTGCTCCCAAATACTGACTAGTGGAATTCCCAAGTTATCTGAGAAGTGATACAAGCAAGGGGGTCACTCAACTCATGTCCTCTATAGATCTGACTTTTCTGAATCACCTGAACATATGGAGCTTCCACCCGCTTTGGGACTCAAAGCACTGAGTCCTCTTTTGCAGGTAGTTGTCTATTTGAGCAGTGTATTTTCACCTTTCAAAGGCTACCAGAGACCACTTTTCACAAATGGCTCCAGCCATTGTCCATCCAGAAGCTGGAAACTGGAAGGAAACTTCTCTTCACAGCTTGAGTAGGTTCAAACCCTCTTTTCATGCAGCACTTCAAGAAAGAGGACAGCAGCCACTGCCATTTTCATTCGAAACACTCATGGAAGAGTTACCTCTTGCACAACTAAATCAGTGCAAGGAGTGATACACCCTTTCTCAACCTGAAGGGGTTTAAACTTACAGCTTCTGCTTCCCAGAAAAGTGCCATTACCACCAGACTCTGCAACAAAACGAATGAGAGAGACTCAGGCCCTCCTGTTGACCCTGAACCTCTGTGCACGCAAGAGCCACACAGCCAAAATAAGCAAGACATTCCTGAGCCTATGTCTAGGAAAGTGGCTGAAGGGTGAATTTCTGGCCTCCACTCCAAAAATTTTCTTTGTTTTTACTCAGTGTAAAGTACTGACCCTGCAGGACAAAATTCAAATCTCTCTTCTTCCTTAGCTAGAAAACTGGACAACTCAACTTTGTCTCAATCTCCTTTCTAGCTCTGCCACTGTAAGCAGTCTAGCCCAGTTCCATCATGAGGACACTGTGCTTTTCTCCAAGAGAGTTCACCTACATTGTACACCCTGATAGACACAGGTCAAAAGCTGATTAACCTTAACAATAATAACAGACTAAGCCAGTATGCAAACACAGAATCAGAAATTACAGGGAATAATGCCGCAACAGGTCTTCTGAGAGAAGAAACAAACTTAGTTCTGCTCCTTCCTGCTTCTTCTTCAAAAGCATTTACAGTTTTCTCTGAATATTTAAATAAATACTTTTTTAAAATCATAAAGTCCTCTTACAATCTCAGTTAATCCTCCCACAGGTTTATCTCCTATTTCCTTCTGTGTAACTCCTATTAACCCTAGTGTGACTTGATTTGGCTAAAAAATGAGTCCAACTGTGGCAGAACACTTTGATTAAGCCCAGAAAAATTGTGATCAGGTCAGTAGTCACCAAGAATGCTGAGTCATTGGACACTTTCCCTTCCCCATATTCTTGTGCAATCCCACTAACATCAATGAGCTAAATCTATTTTTGGAGAAGCAATAATTCGTCTTCATTAAAGTCAAAAGGGTTCGGTAAGCATTAACATCGTTCGTACTCATTGCAAAAAATGAAGTTCTATCCCTGAATCAATGAAAAATGCCTGTTAGTCATTTCTATGTACTCACTGTACTTTTTCCTTCTTCCTTTCAAGGAGAAAAAAAAAGCTTTGCCTGATGTTGTCTTTTTGACAATACGGTTATGACAGACAGTAAGATACAGTAAGATTAGCAAGCAGTAAATAACATGGCACAGCTGTCCTTTTCATAGATAAGCTGCAGTTCCAGCCTGCTGAAGATGTCAGATTAGTCAGGCTGGCCTTATTAGATTTTCTTTTCATCAAGAAGGTGAAAAAAAACCCACCTCTGCTGAGAAAAAAGTGCGTGAGCGAGCAGGTTTCATATGGATTGAAAAAACTGATTACAGAAACTGGGCTTTCATTCAGGAAACAGCCCTCATCAGAACAGCCTCTAAGCACATTACCTAAGAACACGTGCTCACAGACCTGCTGATAGAGTCGAACACACATTTCCAGGCTTTCCTGATTTATGATTACAATTCCTTTCTAAATGCTTGGGGTCATGAGGGTCATGGGGGGGAAAAAGAAGAGGCTTGGGCTTACAATCACCAGTTTTACTCTGCCATAAATTGTTGACTAGTATCAGCCGAGGCTCTTACTAATCTGGGTATTGCTGACTCTTTTATGCCACAAAAAAGGCCAGGTTTAGAAGATTTCCATTTAGACTAGTACATATTTTACAAGGAAACGAAGGCTTAATGAGGTAATCTACATGCACTGCTCTCTATGCTGGTATCCCAATGGATTTCCACGAAAATCTAAATCATATCAAACAATTATACACCGTTGCGCAGAAACAGATTTGCAGCAGTACTCACTTCTGGGCTATGATACTCGGATTAACAGTCACAAGGTTTGTTTTATTGCCAACATCTTTGCTAATGTTTCCTGTGGTTGGAGGGAGGTTACACCTGAAATTGAGAAACACTTGCTTAAACAGATGTGCGCCAGAAATGCTTTACAGTTATTATTTGCAAACTCCTGTCTTGTGCAATGACACTTTCACGCCAGCTCCCAGGGATGTCTAAGCACTTTACAAATATTAAATAAGGCTTACAGCACTTCTAGTAAAAATATTTAATCTACTGTACAGATGGTTAAAATAGGGCACAGAGAGCTCATTTTCGTAAATCGTATCACAAACCAGGAGCGCAGTCAAAAATCCCAGGAGGAGCCAGTCTATGAATGCCCTATGCTAGCTGCTAGGAAATATTGCCCCTCTTGCCTAAACAATACTTCTCTGCTGAAAGTCTTCTACTGTGTCTTCTAACAACAGCACAACTTGCCCTATCGCAGAAACAGTGATTTCTGTAATTTGTAAAGAAAGCATTTTTTAACATTTGGTCATTTAGTAAGTTTATCATCTTAGTACACAGACTTCCCATTTTTATTAAAACAGTTGTCTAACTGGAGAGACTTTTTTTTTAGATTTTCAAAAGCCTAAATATTAGGCAAAAGTAAGAAAAGGAAACAAAATCTAGCATGCTGTGTGATTGGACATCACTGAGAGAAGAACCTTCCCTCTGTTGCTCTGTTTCTTTGCATGAACTACAAACTGTGAGTCACATACTGACAGAGCGGGCCAAATTACACTCGGAGTGTGCCTGGTTTTCTCCCAGTCTATAGAGGGAGATGAAAAAAACTACTTGAATAGATGCTTAATTTTTTAAATGAGTAAAGAAGATGAAACAAATATTGGGGCAATTAAGTAGCTACATGAGTGAGCCAAACTACAGCTAAGTAAACACTTTGTTAAACCAGAGATACACGTGACATTAAATACCAGTCTCCTAAAGGTTGTTAAATGACCAGAAATGTCAGGGTCTCAGATAATCACATTTCACATCACTGCAAGGTGTCTTTGCAATCACAGATCATACATGTATCCATCCAGCCTGCTCTTTAATCAGAAAGCAGTGCTCTGCAAACCACAAAGCAGAAGTATCCTTTAAGAGGCAGAAATAAAGGATTGTCAAGATCCTTCCTCATTGCTACAAACCAGCATTGGCACACTTCCAGCCCTGCCAAGATTTTAGAAATGTTGGACACAGCTCAGGAAGATGAAGCAGCTCTTACCTGAACACAAAGTCAGAACTATCGATTTCAGCTCCACAGCTGGAATTTTTCAGAATGCCTCCATTTCCAACCACAGCACAGTTCTTGAAGGGATAGATTGAAAGAGGAGAGGACTGCAAACAAATAAAAAGATGCATCCAATTCTTTATAAATGTTTTGATTGTTACTTTGTGTCTATTTGCTCTTGGAGGTTTAATGTGGTAAATTCCAGTGAAAGCATTCATCATTTAGCAGACAGGATTGCCAAACCTGGACAGCCAAGAGCCAAAAATAGGCAGCAACAGATAGAGAACTCTACCTCTACTATCAGAACTTTGAGAGAATAACACTGGATTGTTAAAACTGGGTAACTTTTGAATACACTTAACACTAAAACTATCTAGCAGTGAATTGAAACCTTGACAAGCTAAGGAACTAATTTATACTGAAGATGGTTTAAATTTACATTTTCCTTTGCACTGTAACAGACTGGGGGTTGTCATATAGTCATTTACTTTCTCAGCTAATAGAAGCTAACTTTGTAAATTCTCCTCACTTGCGTCATCACACATTTGAAGCAGAACAAGGAATGTAGGGGAACCTGAAGATGCTGTAAAGGATAATGGTGTGCCCTGGCTTAACTCTTTGTGAATGTGAGGCCTCACTGAAGAGCTCACTGTTTCTGGCTGTTCACCCTCTCTGCTCCTCTTCTTGTTAAAGCTTACTGTCTTGCAGTGGGGAAGCTGAGTGGGAGCTAAGTGCATCCACTTGAGAACCAGCACAGTTCACAACCTAGCAAATTAATGTAAATTGTTGGCTATTTAGGCTAACGTTAATATAGCTGGCTGTTATCCCAGTCTCAGAAACTTTTCATATATCTTGCTCAACCTCTTCTGCTGTGGGAGCACTGACATTCAACAGAGGCCAACAGCTGGGATACTTTGACTGCAGAAAGTAAATCCAGTTGCAAAAGTGAGTCAAAACTTGCTTATGGAAAACATTATCCTTCCTTCTTCTCTCATCAGCTTGCCCAAAGAGAAGCAAGAAGGGACACTGTTATGAACAAGGCAAAAAGCGTGGGGAAAGTGGCAAATATAATATTGCCTGGCAATATATTACAAAACAACATGTTCAAATATTTTGCTTAATTCTGAAAAGGCAGTAGGAGAACACAAAGGCCAGACAATTCTGGCTAGCTTAGCATGTATATGTGCACATAAAACATACTCCTTTTTTCTTTCTTCAGTTTAAATTTGGAACCACTGTATCGTCTACTGCAATGAAGTCAGTGAAGACTGATTCACAGCAGCATTAGGAAGAACTAGACTCCTGGTAGCTGGGATCTCACGAATCAAGAATGTCAGAGATGGGTAAGAGGGCTCCCATGTGCTCTTAGCTTCAAGAAACCAAATACAACCTCTTTGTCTAGTCTCAAGATCTTTTATGTCTATTGTAATCCTGAGTTACAAAGTCTGATTCCTTTACTCAACCAGTGTTTTTGGCTGCAAACATCCTGCCCCAGTGGGTAACAAAGCTGGTGAAAGGGCTGGAAGGAATGTCCTAGGAAGAGTGGCCCAGGACTTAGGACTTGTACAGTTCGGAGAAAAAGAGGGGTGACCTCATTGCTCTCTACAGCTTCCTGAGGAAGGGAAGTGGAAAGGAAGGTGCTGATCTTGTCTCTGTTGTATCCAGTGATAGGACACATAGGACTGGTTCCAAGTTGCACCAGGGGAGGTTTAGACATGACATTAGGAAGCATTTCTTTACCAAGAGGATGGTCAGTTGCTGAAACAGGTTTCCTAGAGAGGTGGTTGATGTCCCCAGCTGTCAGTGTCTGAGGCATTTGGACCATGTCCTCAATAACTTGGTTTAACTTGGTCAGCCCTGAATCAGTCAGGCAGTTGGACTGTGTGATCACCGTGGGTCCCTTCCAACTGAAATTACTCTGTTCTGTTCCATTCTGTTCTGTGCTATTTTGTATCAGGTTTACCACCAAAATAGCTTTCATAAATTACATGCCCCAGCCTGCACTGGAAATGGCATGGGTATATGAGGAATATGAAATGTTCTTCCAGATTGAAATGCCTTTAAAAATGGGAATGATAAAAGCAAGGCAAACATTCTCAGAGTATTTGCTCCTGAATTCAGCTGGCTGCCAAGCCAGGCACTGCTTGTGTTCTGTAGCAAGTCTACCTCCAATCTATGATCTGTGATACCCTGTAAATGCCTCTACCACTGCAAAGGAAGGCTTGAAAAAAAACCACCTTGCAAGGTGAATAAAGAAGTGCATAAAGTGCATACAGGGGCTGATGGGTCTCTGCCAGAGGAATCAGAGCATCTCAATTACTAACCCAAAATATATATATGATACTGTGATTATATTAACAAGTAAAGATACAGAACTTACCACAGGCAACATCTTAAAAATGTCCTCTGTAATGAGGATAGTCTTTTTACTGTCCACTTCATAACTCATATTACTTCCCAGTGGGCTGTTGTTTTGAGAAGCAATAAAATTGTGAACTGCATCACAGCAGGAGGCTAATTCTGACCTGTAAAAAACCCAGACAAACAAAACCTGATCAAAGACAGGCAAATAAGTAGGAAAGCAGTTCTAGAGAGCCAGATCAATGAACACCAGTTTGAATTAACTAGCAACAAAAGCCTATATTAACCTTCTATGATGTCATTTCCTTTGACTTGCTTTGCTAAGCAAGTCCATTCTCACAGCAAATGTTCAGAAACTAATCAGACTACGAACCGATAACTGTTTTTATCTCTTGGTCTCCTTTTCTCACTATAAAGAATCTGTAATTGATCTCCTCAGTATTATTAATTGCTAAGATTAATATAGAAACACTGAGAGACTACAGTCCCCAAAGAATTAAAAATGTGATTTTCATCAACATAGAACAAGTGATTGTAAGAAACTAGAAGGCTGGAGAAGGAAAAAGAAAAGGAAATAAAAGAGATGGTGATGGAAGGTACTAGCAATGGTACTTAGTGAACAGCTAGATGGTTGCAAGCCAATTAAGTAATAATTAATTTCTGCAACTGTTCATCACAATCTTCCTGTGCACAGTATCAGAGGTATTAAATAAATTACATCACAACTTCCACATAAAGAAGACAGATACCTATTTGGTAGAGACAGACAGCCTAGCTGCTCCCCAAAACACCTAGCAGAAATCCTTAAATAAATAAAAATGCAAGGGATTCACTCAAACCTTTTGTGGGAGTGAAGACTATCACTCATCTTACAATTCCTGTAACCTCCAAACATAAAAATATTACAAACAAATGTGCGTAAACATTCTACATTATTAACACTGAAATGAAATTAAAATCCCCATCAGACCTTTGAAATCAGACCCAAAAGTCTATAATTCATTTTGCTTTAGGCAACAACATCCTCTCTGCTGCCAGGGGTTTTGATTTTCAGGCTGTAAGGCTGAAATATTCACGGCCAGACATTATGTGTCAATTGCTAGGACACAGCTTTCTCGTGAGGTGAGATACTAAGAGAACTTACTAACAATTTAGAGCAGGAAATACATTTATAACAGAATTGCCAAGAATTTTGAAAATACCACACTGAAGGTTAATGGAGAAGAAAAAAAAATTTACAGTTAGAGCCAAAGGAATAGAAATTATTTCATACTGTTTCAATGTTTAAAGTAAAACAAACAGTTGAAACCAGTTAAATATTAGAGGCCAAATTCTGCTTGAAATTGAGCTGACTTTAATGGGGTAAGACAGGTAAGAGAAGTTGCTTCATTTCACTTTATCAACAATGTAGACAGAAAATACAATAACAGCAATAATAAAAATAACAAAAATACCAATTATTATTATAAATATTATAAATATTATAAAATACTATAAGTAATAATAATAATGTTTCTCATGGAACTGTGGCATAGTTTAGCACACGGAAGAACCTAAAGCTTATGTTTCCCGGAAGACAGGGAAGAGAATGAACAGGTCTGGGATAACTCTCAGTATCACTTCTCTTGAAAAAAGGGCCAAAATGAGAGGGGGAAAAAAGCTTGGGAAGGTTGGTTGGAGTCATACATAAAATACCAAAGGAAGGAAAGAAAAGGGCACCATTTCAGTTGTCAGAGGACTTACTGGTATATATTAACGCATTTTGAATACTGAGTTCTAAAACTCCTCCAAGACAAAGTTTCCAGATGTATGAGGAACATTGGGAATGACTGAGCACTGGGATGGCACAGATCTGAAATAACCACACTAGGAGAGTAACCAGGAAATGTCACTCCTGAGAGAGGAACCAGCAGGGTTCAGATTTCCATAACCTGCATTCCATTCCACTCCCTAAACACAGTAATTCCCACTGCCCTGCTCCAAGACTTAAGGGGCAGGGAAGATCTGTGGTCAATGAAATCCACTAGGTCCAAGGTGGGGATGGAACAGAGACTATGCTCTGTGGTTAGGAGGTACCCACTTAAATATATGGCAAAATAAAAGGGGAGCAATGAGGCAGTAGAGTCAAATGATGATGTCTGAGAACACTGTATGTTGTTGAATCAGTTGTTTTTGACTGGAGCACACTTGCTTTTCCTTTCTTATACGCTTTTTGCTATAACCAGCTCTTTCCAGTTTTAATAAATACTGTAGCAGTAAGAGGATTCAGATATCACTGTCAGGTCCTAAGGGCACCACCAAGCCTCACTACTCCTGTCCAGCACCTTGGGGCTGCCTGTCTAGGGTCCACCCTGTCTACCCTGTCTAGGGTCCAGGACCCTATTTCAACCTTCCAGAGCCATCAGTCCCTGCCCCAGCAACACCACAGCAGGGCCAGTCTCCAGTTGTGTCCATCCTGTCCCCAGGGAGGTTCCCATGCCTGGGCTAGGGCTGCCTTATTCCTGGCTAGGGGCGGGATGAGCCCAGCTGCCAGTTTCTGCTCTGCTGGCCAGGTTACTGTGTTGGGATCCCACACCCTGTCCCAGGAAGCAGCTGTCCTTCACTGCTCCCTGGCGCTCACATGGAAATAAGGAATCACATAATCCCTAATTTTGATTTCCTTGTTTGTTTTCTTGAAGCTAAATGGTGCAGGCCTAAATATTATCTGTGTCAACCACTGGACATTCAGAGGAGAAAGAATAATGCCAGAATATTCTTGCCAGCTTTAGTAAAATAGCTGTTTTGTGTGCGATGGCTACCAGCCCCTGTAAAGGCAAACTGATAACAGATCGCACTCATTAATAGAGATGACATGTTTTTGCTTTTTATTACTCATTCCACAAGAACGAGTGCTTCAATAAAACCAGAACCAGTGTGGAAGAAAAACAGATACCAGAATTAATAAGAAAGAAATAGTTTAAATTAATATTATGGATCCACTGAGGAAGTAAAACAGAGCTAAGCTAGTCCAGAAACACAGTAAGAACAAGATAATACACACTGAGTAATGACAAATATTCTTAGAGCATCCGTGCTAAAAATTTGGTGGCAACAATAGAAACACCTTTTACTTACATCAAATCATGACACAGAATCCCACTGTGCCCAAGCATCCCTGTACAGAGCTCCAGTGGGAATGCATGTAACCTGCAGACAGCAATACCCACGGCAGCATATTCAGCAATCTGTTCACATAGGATTTTGTACAAGCTGTGGCACGTGGTAATCTACAACCGAAGCAAACGATGAGGAAGGGGTAGACACTGGGCAGTTCAAGCAATCTATTACTGCAATTTCATCAGAGTATTATTGTCATTCATATGTGGTCTGTCAGGAGGTGATGGCTCACTAAAGAGCATTTACTTCATAAGATTAACACATGTATCCTACAAGCCAATCCTTTTAACAAGTGCTGTATGTGAGGAGTTGCAAAGCCAAGACAACATTTTAACTTGTGTATCATGCCACCTGGGGAGAGGGAAACTTAAACTTAAAACAAGGGTCAAAATCTTAACAGCACCAAACAGTAGTAACTTAAAGCCAAACTCTGCCTTTTTTTTTTTTTTTTTTCTTTTTTTTTTTGTTAAAGAATGGAAACTGGTTCACGTTTTCTGTTCTGACTGGGAGAAAACCCTGAGATACAGAAGCAGCTCTTGGAAGATATTATGTTGCTACACAGGCTGAGCATCCACCTCATACCTGTCAGAACATGAATGTAGCTTACAGTAAGAAGGTTTAAGTTCCAGCTTTTATCAGAGACTGGGGGGTTGCCCTAGAACAAAGGGTGTTTATGATCCAGTCACAGCATCACAAGTCCAGACTGAAGGTGATGCTTGAGTCAAAGTACCCAAGTTTTGTAGGGCACTAGTTTCAGAAAATACCTCTTCTGTAGTAGAGGTTATTACTGACAGTTTCTTATTTGGAGAAGCCTTTTCCTCAATTTCTCCTGCAGGGATTTGGAAGCTGAGTGATATCTAAGATCTGTTTTTAAATCCTGAGGCATAACTCCAAACAGATATTTCTTATGCCAAGATAAGCAGAAAGGGAGTTGATTGCATTATCTAGAAAAGTCACTTGTAATAACTGAGGAACTCAAAATCTGGAAAAAGACTACACCATTTTGACTGGTAATAGATATCTCATACGACTGAGTAAGTATAGTCATGATTATCTTAGTCAATAACCTAAGTGGAGCCGTGTGCTGCATTTTTCTGGGAAGTTTTGATCATATTAGACAACATAGAGTCATACAAAGTTGCACTGAGAAATGTTTTCTGTTACTCAGCATATACTTTCACTGAATTTTTTCCTTTGTGGCTGAAGGATGCAGGACCCAAGGTTGTATTAAGTTCAGCTGGTACAGAATTTTGAGCCTACATGGCATCCAAGTAATTTCTTCAGGTTCATGGCTGCTGAGACCTTATGAAAATCCTGGTTTCTTGAAGCAAGTTACCAAAATTGTTTTGGCTTGTGAGACAAGCCAAATGATGTTATTTTCCAACTGCTATGCAGTTTTTCCATTATGAACTGCTGGCAGTAACAGAGGGCTGTTGTCTTGATTACACGCTTCCAAACTTTTCTGCCTAACAAACACTTGACATGGATAGTCCACTCTACTTAGTGGAATACGCAGGCTCTAAATATGCTGATATCATTTCTTTACAGCTCCTGCAGTTGGCTCTGGAGCCAAGATAGCAGCAAAATTAGCTACTTTGGTTCTGTGCTAGTATGAATATATGCATTTTAGCTGATTTAAGCCTTGTGTACAGGCTACACATACCTGCTGACAACTCACAGTGTGCACACGTCCTGAAGATACTGCAAACATCTCAACATCTTCAACAACTCAGTGTGGACCAACCACAAAGGCTAAAACAATCAATGCTTAGTCACGGCTTAGCAGACTCTCTCTGCTGGTTCAAAAGCCAGCACCTTACTCTGAGTGAAATGGGAAGAATCTCTAATAAAGGTGGAATTTGTCTTTATGTAAAAAGCTTCTGCAGAGTTTAAAAACTTCCCATTCCTCCAAACTTATTCCATTAAAAATGCTTAGCTAAAGTGATTTTGTTTCATATGTTTTAAAATATTTTAGTCAGATACATGTCTGGTGTGAAAAGACACTTGCTTCTGCAGCCAGACTTTACACAGCATTACTTTGGGACACAGGAAAGAAAGTATGCCACTGGAATTGGAATACTCCAGCCTACAGCTGGACCACTGGGCCAACACATTTAACTGTGATCCTCAGGGAGTTGCAGTGCCCCCAGGGAGCCTACAGAGTCTGAAAAAACTGTGAAATTAATAGTATTTCTTTTATGTAGACTACACATCAGTATGACACCAGCGCCTGTGGATCTGTGGCCTGAGGGCATTCGTCATTGCTGAGAACAGTGTGAAATATCTCACTGCCATTATACATTGGACTAAACTGGCATGGGAGGAGGAGAAAAATGGATGGAGACAGACACTGCAGAAGTATCAAAATATTCAAAACATTGTTTAAAATAGTAGATGCTCAACTGTCCTTTAAGGCCATGGTGGGAAGGGTGAGGAAAATAATTTTAATTTGCTCTAAAGAAAGCTTAAGTTCAGTATTAGGAAACATGGAAAGAGGTTGCCTAGGCAAGGTGCAAAGTTTTACCAGCTGGAGTATTTTAATTGCCATCAGGACAAACTTTTTTCAATAACGGTGTAAATCTATTTGATTCTAAGTCACCATTTACAAACATCTATAAAGTGAATGTTTGTTTGCAAAAACAGTATCATACCAGTCCTGTTAAAAAGCACCTGCACATTATCAACACCAGCAATGCTTACACAGATGTATCTCCTTGTGGATCTTCAATTACCCAACACACAAAAACACCACATATAAGAGAACCAAATGCAAACTGAACCTAGCAAATATTTAAAGCTGTAACTCCTGTAAGCTAAGTGGATTTCATAGCACTTCACATTTTATAATGTCATTTGAACAAAGGGCAAAGCATTCAAGTGACAGAAGTCCGTGGATTGCTACAAACCAGAAAAAGTTTTGTGCTTGCTTAACAGTTTGTTTTAATAGTTTATCTAGTTTAGATATTTGTAATCATTAGGTCAAGTGAGTTACTGTACTGTACATGCAAAGACATCAAAAACTTTGATGTTTCATACTGCAGAGACTGTTGTAACAGTAGAAGAACCCACAAAAAATTCCACTACATAAGAGCAAAATTTCAAAGGCACAACTAGAAACACCAAGACTACTTTTTATACATGTCCACTGCTGTAATATTTTATAATGAGCAAGCAATTATCTTATTGTACTGCACTGGGGGCTCTAGACAATGATACAGGTTTCTCCAGGCTCTTGTCAGTCCAAGTCAATGTGTCAATCAGAGTGCAATGAGGCATATTATGACATACTCCAAACTTTTAGAAAAGAGTGGTTAAATCTGATATCTGAAACAGAACACGTTGAAGGGGAATGCTACACCGACAGCCCTTGAATTGTCTATAAATGAAGTAACATCATAAATGTCTAAGACAAAGAAAGCCAAAAGGGTTGAATCTGAAATCAAGGCTGAATATGTAAAAAGTGTAATAAAATTTTCATACTAAAGACTATTTAAAGAGTCTGCCATGAAGACATAATTAGCTCAGACTGATCCAAAATTAGGTTCTCTTTATAGGAATCCTTCAGCCTTTAGAAAAGTATATAATAGTCTTTAGACCAATTAAAAGATTCAAGCATTTCTTCAAACTGTCACTAATTACTATCTCTCCACCCGGCTTTTTCTCTTCTGAAATAAAATATGTCTTTGGATTATTTTACTCAATTATTTTACATATGATCTATTAAATCTGTGCAGCAAACGTACTCTTAAGCCACTCTGCAGTCCCGGAGTTCTGTGTATTTTCTTGTAAACTGGAAGATATCAGAGATTACAGCAGAAATATTGATCTGCTTAGTGTTAGAAAAGCTATTGATTATGTGGTGGTAAGAGCTTATATAAGCATAAATTGACCTTGCAGTGTGTTTTATTTGTGTTTCAGCTGGGGTTCATTGCAGTACACAGATGTGATAAGCAATACTGTTATATGGGTTAGAGTGTAGCTTGCAACAAAACTAATCTCTTCAAGAAGTGGGATTCCATAATCTGCAGGAATGTTTAACACACACTTTTGAGAAGAGATATTAAAGTGGGAAAGGGGTAATAGAGGTCAAGTGGAATAAAAAGGCAGAGGGAAAATAACAGGACTAGGAAAATGGTTATCTTTTAACTCTTCAAGAGCCTATTTTTTTTTTTAAAGTAGTAATGTTCCTTTAAAAAGGAAAAAAAAATCAAAATATTTTGGTTGGGGGGAGCACTGTGCCAGTTAAACTGCAGTGTAACACCAGGAATTTTAAATCTGTATTTTACACCTAGGAATATCCTTCTCCCTTCATTATGAGATGCAAATAAGGTTTTCTGGAATGGTTTTTCCATGGGGAGAGGGCCCAGTACCCACAGCTCACTATTGCAGTGTGATGCCACTCCTGAAGCACTGCTGCATTGCTTTGCCGGGCTTCAGGCTCAGTCAGATAGCCCAGAAATACAATGCTCAGAGGCTTCTCTGAAACACAGCATCTGCTCAGCCTTTCTCTGTAACCTCTCTCCCCTCATTTTGAGGGCTGTTTTAACTATTTTGTAGCTTTTGGCAAAAACTGGAGTCATAACTATTTTGAAAACCTGCAGATTATTCCATACCATTGATGTATATCCCAAATGAGAATAAATCAAGCTTAAAAGTCTGTAAAGCGGAGAGATGTGGAGGTGTAAAAAACAATTACAGCTTGCACTTAATTGGGCTCTGTAATCTGTTGCACTAATGAAACATTTCTTTAAAGTGGAAAACCTTTGAAGAATACTAATATAATAATTAATATTCAGGTTACCTAGGGAACTTGAGACTCTGCTGACTGCAGATAGAAGACACTTTGCAGAGGAAGCTATCCAGCACAGCTTTTTTTCCTACAGCTTTAAGGATGACCCTTCCAGGCAGCTGTGAGATTATTTTCCCCACTTTTCCAAGTTTATAGCAAGTTTCTCTCTTACAATCAAGAAATCCAAGGACTTGCTCTGTCTAAAACAAGCTAGAGATGATGTAAATCTGAAAAGGAAGGAAGAATTCAGGTAGGCTTAGAAACAAAGGTATAATGTGGAGATGCTAGATGACTGTAGAGCAGTAAAGAACAAAAGAAATTTAAAAAAGGTCAAGAGAAGATGAATTTCATAAAGAAAAAGTCTAAATAAAAAGTAGTTTTCTATATGTCCCTAGCAGTAAATATTGGAGAAGACTCCCAAAATCACTATTAGCAGGATGCTGCTTACACCACTTCTGGTAACTCACCTTTGCCAGCTTCTATTGTGAAGTTAGATAAAGCCTCTAACAAGGACTGACAAATACTACTGTGGGGCACAATAAATCTTAACTAGATTTCAAGAGCAATGAACCAAGTGCTTGCACTTGCTCCTCTGAGGGCAGCCTATATCTGGCAATGCTGATGTCACCATTATGGATATCAAAATAAGTGAAATGCCAGGAAAGTGGTTCCCTGACAGAGTCCGGACAAAAATCAACCACAGTCGAGTGACTGTGGATATGGGAGGTATTAAAGAGAATGTCATGGCTTGTACTTGCTTCCTCGTTCTTCTTGATTTTGAGAAATGCATGTGTAAACATCACGTAGCTGTCAAGAACCACTGAGCACTGCCAGACAGCAACCTAGCCAAGAGCATGTGAGCCTGCATGGCAGAGCAGCTTTAGAGGGAGCCATTTGAGAATGGGCAGCCCTCTAACAACAAAGGGACACACTTTGCACAGCTGCCTGACAAAGCTGAGCCTGGTAGTAGAGGGTCAATCTGGACTCCTGCACTCTGCTCTCCAACAGTGAGCTGGCAAAAACATTGTAGTTTGTGCCAGACATGGCTGTCAGCTGTAGCCCTTTTGCCAAATAAAAAGAGAAGTATTTCTCTCCTGCACTGCACTTCTAATTTATATTCTTTCATTTGGCCTGGATCTGCTGGGAGAGCGGCTCACAGTGAGAACGGATGTGTACTCCTTGGCAGACAGTGCTGTCTTCTAGGAACATAAGAGTTACTGGCTTAGATCACATATTCCTTCACTCCACTAGAAGCATGATGGAAGCCAACAGCAAAAGCTGCAAAGGAAAACACAGGAAAGCTTCTCTGAAAAATTAACTACCCCAGGAGAAGCTGCTCTTGAACCTTATTAATTAGAGGTTAGTTTATGCCCTGAAGCATAAGACATTAAATCCCTTATAAATATGCATGCCTGTTCTTCAGAACTTCAGGATAATAGAGAGATGTCATAAAATTGACACTGCGCCTGAGAAGCATTTAAGCGTTCTCTCTATTTAACAGATGGACAAACAGGAAAAGAAGTCAAGCAGCTTCTCTGCAGTCTTGTCAGCAGGCAGACTTCTGGTGGCACTGGCAGGTGAATAATGTGACACAGGCAGCTTCAAAGTTTCTCCTGCTGAAGGTGGCTGGCTGTAGTACCCAATTTCTGCTGCACAACCCCTCTGAGATTAATTTCCTCTTCTGCAAATGGGTGTGTTTATCTACCTACTTAATGAGATCTTCAGACTGTATAATATTTGTATTACACAGCTATTACTGACACTAGGCTAAGTCAGAAAACGGAAGAGATCTACTGCCCAGGGATTATTAATTAATTAATTTCACTACAATTCTAGAAACTTTTTCTTCCCCATAGCTCCATTAACGCATCATTTCTCAGTGAAAGTGCCTTTGCAAAGCTAGTTCCAGGCTTAAGTCTGATGAATAAGTCTGGGAGTGCTGTAAGCATGGAGATTTAGGCAGCAAGTTTTATATAAAATTTGCTTTCCTCTTTTTTGAATCTTTTTTTTTTAAAGCCTCTATTGACCAAATGCTAAGAGCCTTGAAAATCTCTAGTATGGTCTTGGATTAAGGACAACTGTAAAATTTTAATATCCTGTTTCCAAAAACAATAGAGAAGACTTTAAGAATGAAAAAGGAAAGAAAAGACTTATGCAAAACCACCCATCTTTTATCAAATAATCATTCACAATGCCCTACACCAAAGTACCAGTCCTTGGTCATATCAATGGAAATCTTTGATGACATCAAATGTGATCAAATTTCAGGAACAGAAGAATACACAGTACTGTCATCAGAATTGCAGCATGTGTTACGTACATATGAACTAGCTAATACTCCAGCTGGTTTGGATGTTAAAAACCAAGGAAACCATAACGGCGCAGCCCTTGAATGTTGATTCAGTAACAAGTTTGTCCAGCCTGTGCTGAAGCATTTTTTTTAAATGATGGTTTTCTGCTTGATATTTGAGCAAAATTAAAGCTAGTAAGATCACCTTAAGGTACATACAGTCCACACTTTTTTGGTGGTTTAGTGCAACCCACAGTTTTGTCTTTTGAATTTTTCCAGTTTGATCGTTGGTTGCATAACCCACCCTGAGTACTTATGACCCACACTCCTTGCTGGAAGCCAAAGACAGCACGAGGAACAGTAAGTATCCTGTACTTAAAGTCCAGTCTTACATGATGTTTTGCATGTTTGATTCCCATAGGCCTAGAAGAAGTACAAGTTGGCCCAGTGGCAGGGGGAGATTGTATAAGCAATAAATGAAGTCAGGCTGGACCAAGGAGTGGCTACTGCACCACTGATTCAAACACCCAGTATAGCAGAAGCAGTAGCAAATAGCTGGTATGTGGTGGCTGGTCTGTTTGGAAGGAAGAGAAGTTAAAAAAAAAACAAATTGAAAAACGAAAAGCCCAAATGTAGCAGGGTGAGGAGCAGGTGAGAGAGCAGCTTCACCTCCTGTCAACTCCGTGCAAGACACTTGCCTGTTCTAAAATTGAATGGGCTGCTTTACAGCTCCTTATCATGCTTGACAGCTCTGTGCACAGCTAAGGCCTGCCTGAGTCAATGCAGAGTTTCTTAAACGTTAACTCCATGTATACTCCTACCTCAGCTGTGGGAAACACCATTAGTCAGTTGTTATACACAGCAAACACAGTTACTTACATTGCACAAAACCCTTTACCCTGTCCCGCCCCACCCCAAAACTACTTCTTCCAAAGGGATCATGCTGAGCGTGTTGATATTAAGCTCTCAATGCTAGTTAACTCCAAAGAGTTGGAAGATAGGTCAGTTTATTTATTTTTAAAAATCATGACAGAATCTTTAATTGTGATCCATGTAAAAAGGTAATTCAAGAGAGCTTTTTGCCCTGGGGAAAACAGGGATGGCACAGTGAAGCTGTTCTTTAAAACCAGCGTGATGCATTTCCAAATGAGAGTTTAGGCTTTCCAGAGATCACCATCCCTACTGAGCATGTCCTTCTGTGCCACCCCAAACAAGGACAGATGGAATCACGTGCTGTCATGCTCAGGGGCCACGACATGCAGTGTTACACCTAATGAGTGCCTCGGGCACTCCTCTAATAGAGGCAATAGTCTTGGGGTAAGGAATACACTGCTTCATTACAGTCTTTTATCAGAGTGCTGGTTCAGATGGACAAAATAATATTACTAACATTTTTTTAATACTGTAGGGTTTGTGCCAGGAATATTTTACTTCATTCTGCTTAAGTTGGCTTACTATTCATTATACTGGAGGTAGGTGAAATTATTTATGTAGCTCTTTTATTCTACTCAGTTTGCACGGTTAAGTTCCATCAAAAAGAGGAGCCCCAGCATCGAAAGATTCATAGAAATGACTACAAGCAATACAAAATTATCTACTTAAAACAGAATATTTAAATTTATAGCTTGTTAGAAAAACCTAGGGTAAACAATTTTTCTAAATGAGAGAATGAAAATTACCTGAATTTTGTAGATTCTTCTGGTTTCCTTACCCAGGTGCAGTTCTGCAGTTTTGTGACTATGTGAAGATAATAATCTTCTGAGTATCTAAAAAAAGGAAACAACATCAAACACTAGGATATAGATGTATGTATATTTAGAAACAGTCTCTAAAAACATTCAAATGATGCATGTATTAATAATAATGTGCATGGTGCATATATAATAGATTGATTTTAGAACTCCATGACCCATTTTATTTTTGTAATTTGTAACAGCACTATCCTCATTTAACTAACATGACCTATTAAACATCTCTTCTTAGTACTGATGTCCTAATGAACTTCAGAAACTTTCAAAAGTACACTTGTTTCAAACTTACATAATTGACCATAAATATCTTGAAGTTATTAGAAATCATATCAAGTGCAAAAGTCCAAAATAATACAAATAATTCTCTTATACTTGGTGGTTTAAACTTTAAAAATGTTTTAAAAAGTGGCTCTAGCAGGCCAGGATGAAGATAACACTTCTTATGCCTTTTCTTTCATTGACTTTATTATAGAGTCCCCAAAGCTCAGTCATCTAAACAGACCAATATTTACAGATCTAAGTTTTCCCTTAAATGGTCTCTAAAATAAAATAAACAATCTGCTATTTCACACGAACCAGAACTTTGGTTACATTGCTACTACACATAACCAAAGAGCTCTCTGCTCTTGAAAATCTGTTCAAGAGATTTAAATTTGTTCATAAGTGAAATACTTTGTAACATGCAAGTCAAAAGAATGGAGACATTTTTTCTTTTCATGTTCAATGTTACTACTTCTCCCATCTTTTCCTGCATCATAATACAGGATTTAAAAAAAAAAATAACTGACTTATAATAACTGGGGGAATAGGAAGAAAAGATGGTATGGATGCCATGACTAAAATTCTATGGGACTCAAGTCTCCATACAAGATCAAACTCATATTATTTTAACAAAAACAGCTTAGTGTTGACCCAAATGATCATGAGTTTATTTAAGCTGGAACTTAGAATTGTGTATTTTGAACAGTTTTACAAGAGTTGGGATGGCAAGAAACATCACTTGTTTTTAAGTGGAGCACAAGAATTGATTAAAAGCAATATATAAAAACACTCTGGTGGTTGCAACAGCAGAGGTCAATTACCTGAAAGGTTCCTTCTCTCTGCTCCATATTTGAAAAAAACAGATTGTTTCCTTCATAAAAGTACTGCAATTGCTAAAGGTAACTCATTTATCTACCCCTGAGTAAAATCATGTCCAATTTCCACATGGAAAAATAAATTATACTTTTAAGAGGAATACTGCATTAGAACTGGTCTCTGGCTCAAGTTTGCACCTGTGACAACACGTACAATTTTCATACTCCACACTTAGCAAATTCTTAATGGAACTAGATGATTCTGACTAAACTGATTCTACTGAGCCCTTCACAGCTCAACAGAACTCAGTCAGCAGAAGCAGGAAAAGAAAAAAACTAGTTTCATTGCAGCTGTAGCTGATCTGACCTGGTGCAGTACATTCTTCCTCCTTCCAGTCCAGCTCCAAATGATTTCTCTCCCTTGTATCACTACTGGTACCTACCTGGCTCCACCTCTGTTTTGCTTTTGCCAGGTTTTACACTTGTCAAATGCCTTCATGGGCCACTTTTACTACCAGGGCAGAAAAATAATCCAGAAGGAAAAGGATATGCATCTATATTTTCTTCTTCCTCATTGTGTTAAACCAGATCAAGAAAGAATCCGTCTAACCCTACAGCCACTATGAGCAAAGAGTGATAGAAATGGAGAAACTGGGATCAAGGCCCTCCTATTTTGGCAGCTGCCTGCTGGTATGTTATCAGCCTTAGAACTGCAGCCAGAGAAAATGGCTGAAGTTTTCCTGCTGAAGCTGCTACCTAAATTGAGTCACCACGGGGTCAGACAAGTGTCAGTAGCAGTGCAGTGCAGGCCAGGGAGTGTTTGCAGGGTGAAGATGAGATAAAAGCACAGGACCAAAATAGCCTATTCTGGTGTTGAATAACTTGTCTAATTTTATTCCTTAATCTAAACAAGAAATCACTCTTAGATGCTTGGACTTATAAAAGAATTCCAAAAATTAATAGGATAACAGACCATGAAGAGTTACTTAGGCTATCATTATCCAGGAGGAAAAAAAAATAGAAAAAGCAAATTCTAGCCTGAAGACATTGATAAGATGAAGATCAGTGTCACAAACGAAAAGAAAAATTACCATTGATTCAGAAAGAAATTGCATGGACTGACAAGTTATTAGCAAGTTACAGGGAAACATCTGGTAAGAAGAAGAATGAAAGCATCATCCATAATGCTAGTTGTGAGGACCTTCTAATACTTGTAACAGAAAATGCACTTTGGGTAAAAACACCAATTGCAAAGCAAGAACACTGCAGCCTTTTCACTGCTGTCTCTACTGGATGGAACTGCTCTTGCTCGGAGGTATCCAAGCTCACCAGCTCACCCAGAAAAGCACCATTTCCAGGTCTTTACAAGTCAGAACACCACCTCTGCTCACCCTATGCACCCAGTTTAGCTCTTCTTGTGACTTACAAAGACACTCCGGACTGTCAGAACTTGTCTTTGCCAGCTGGCACGGTGCCGCAGGCAGCAGACATCCCAGCACGCTGTCCTGGGGGACAGGAGCTCCCAACTGTGGCAGCTCTGCAAGGCATCTGCTCACACCAATAAAAGGTTTCTATGGAATGAACTCCACTTGATTACAGACAGTATTCCAATAGATAATTTTTTAAAGACTCAACATGAAGCTCTGGGATTTGCTGCAGCTGGGTTTACAGCCCAGAAAGCTTTGTTTTCCTCTCAGAAAGCCAGTTTTAGCATTTCCTGCATTAAAGGAGGCTTTGGGACTCACTTCTCCAAAGGAATCACTTCAGATTATCAGGGAATCATTTCATGACTCTGCTGTAACCCCGACAGTCATCTTCTCCACTGCTCCATTTTAAAGAGCTAGGACATTACATATATTTCCACTGACACCCAGGAGCCTACAGCATATATTCACTGATGCTAAAAGGGTTTTATTATTAAGATTAAAAAAGCTCAGGTAAATTGAACTATAAAAATACTTAGACAACACAATAATTACAGTGCTGAGAAGAATGAATGAATGGAACATGTTTTGTTTTGTCCTGTTTTTGTCTGCCACCTGCACCACAACCATTATAACAATTTGCTGTCCTAGGAAACTCACTTATACTATATGAGCCTGACTGACAAATAACACCTGGAAGGCTTTTTTTTTTTTTTTTTTGCCTACTGTATTTGTCAGGTAGGCAGTGACCTTTTATGTTAACTGCAGTGGCTAAGGTGGAATTAGTATGCACATTCAAGGCACTGACAAAGTATTAGTATCTTCTGATTTTTGGCAGATATCTAAAGGACAACAGCAGGGACAGAAGTGTTGAGATAGTATGAAGACAACGGGTAAAATGTCAGAACAGAGAGATGCAGTCCCACTCGTTATATACTAAAACTAAACACCAACTTGTAAAAAAGTTATTTTAATTAGAAGGAAGATTGAGCAGCAGGAGTGAAAAAAGGACACATTTCTACTTGGCAATTTATGTTCAAGAAAGAAGCAAATAAAAACAAAGGCAGGAAATGCAAAATAAGGGGAGGATCTGTTTTGCCTTTGGACACTTTAATACTACCAAAACAAATATCAGTTTTATAAGCCCTCAGGAGTGTGTATGCAGGGCTTGCTCTAGAATAAAAATGGAAAAGTGCTAGCAAAACTCAGCATTTCAGGCTCTTTGTCACCACCAGCACATACTTCCTATAATAACTTCTCAAAATCATTTGACAAGCTTTAAACTAGTAATTTTCTCTTTCTTCCAACTTAAGAGGCAGGAGTGTCCAGAATGTCCCTGCAAGTCTAGAACTGCAATATAAAGCATTTATATACCATGCCCATGGGTCAAAACTTGAAAAAGCAACAAAATTCCTGCAGCTTCTCTCACTGAAGGGCAATAGTGCAATATTCACAGCAAAAAGCAATCCCTTGCTCCTTTGTTCCAAGAATCTGTTTCTCTTCCTAACTTCCCAATACATCTGCCTCATTAAATGGTACAGCCCCTTTCTCTTTAACCATAGAATAAAGGTCTTGTACTTTTTAAAGTTTCTCCTATAATCTCAGCTCCAAAATGTTCTCAATATGAAGAGCTCCAAAGACTGTACAACTTTGCAATGTGTGGGATAAACAGCAGCATTTATATTGCTGTTAGTGGATTTTGAAGGCAATACAGTGACTGCTTTTCCTTTTCCTGGTGTTAATCACTCAAGTTTTCAGTCAACTGCATTCTTTGACTTCTGCCAGTCTATGTTTCAGCTCTCACTATCAGTGCATCAGTAACATAGTGGTCTATCACCTCTCAAAAGAATAAAAACTTCAGTGATACTGTTGCTGAAATAGGTGGAATATTGATGGGAGAAGAGGTTGTAAAGAAGGGGGGGAAAAAAGAATAAATAAATAATAATAAGAGCAAAGAAAATGCTGGAAATATGATGACTTAAAAAGAGGTGAAAGATCTTTAAATGCAATAAGAAAGTGAGGAGGGGGCAGAAAAGACAGAGTAAGTTTTCAAATCATCAGTTAATGTTGTTTTGATGTTAAGGAAAAATTTGGCTTCTCCAATACTCTGAATAGGGAAAGGCATATAACTATTTTTAGCTCACCTTTTGTTTCTCATTCCATTCCTCTTCCCAAATGGATGGGAGTGGGGAGGGAAGCTCCCAGTTTTAAAGACACCATGGCACCATCCATTTTAAGCTGCAACTCAGTCCTAATGGGAAGTCTTTCTTACTGACAACGTTTTATTTATTGGTGTATCCTTTTATTTATTGCTGCATGCACATAGGAAAAATGTTACACGTCAAAAAAAATGGGCTGCTTCTCCCCTTTTCACTTGAGAAAGTGACAAGGAATTTGAGCAGGGCTGATGTCAAACTTGTATTTTTCTCCATGCCAGAAAAATACAGAACAGCAAGTTGAAACCCAAAATTAATTTGGGCTGGGTTTTTTTCAATGTGTCTAAAATTGGACTGTTAGTTTCCTTTGGACTAGTTATCATAATTCATGTAACTAACCAGCAAGTTTTTATACTAGTGCATTTCCATACTTACTCTAGTTAATATGCTGAACAGAATTATTAACTGGAGTTGCTCATAACAAGGAGGAGTGTTCACCAGTAAGGGAAAAAACACTCAAGAATGAAATTATACGCCACATTTCTACTCAGTATTTTTGTGAATAACTTGGAATGTAATGTTGCTAACTGACAAGAAGAAATCTTGTATTGCGAAAATAGAAAAGTTAAAATCCAACCTCGAACAAATCTTATCCATGTGAAAGAAAAACGCAGCAAACATCGGTTGAACAAATTCAGTTTTCTGTTGCATAGCTCCACACTAATATACTAAGAATTACGTAAAAAAGGACAGTCTTTTACCTTTCTATTTAAAACAAAGCAGAAAGGACAGCAAACACCTACCTTTTCTTCTTGATAGATGATGACAAAATGTTGTCCTGAATTGCCTTACATTTTGAAGCCTGTTCAAACTGGTAAATTCCATTTTTATTAAGAGTTGTTCTGTTAAAAGGGAGAGGGAGGAGAAAAAGCAATAATCTTTAAAAGAGAGAACATATTCTACCAATGTTGTCACATTTACTTTGCTATGACAATAAGATTAATAACCGTTGGTTTAGTTGAAAACATTGCCAAACAAATCTTATTGACTTCTATTGTGAAGCTCCTATTATTAAAGGAGAGTTTGCTGCTAGGGACTATAAAATATTTGATTCTCTAAAATAACCCTATTTCATAGCCTGAATTATATTTTCCATTTTACACTGTAATCAGCAAATGTAATTTAAAAAAAATAAATGAAATGGAAAGCCTTTTGAAAATTATGTTTTAAAGATATTTAAAATATTCACTAGTAAAATATTTAGCAGATGTGATTTCCTAAAATTGTTGATGAAATGCAATATTCAGAGCAAATATAATGTATACAGGAAACACCACAGGTGAAGTGGATCTTTGTACTTTGACCTTAACTTACTGACTCAAGCATAGTACTTCCTGCCTTGTTTATTCTTTATTTACACAGCAAGAATAAATGTTTGTAAAAGGAACCAGGGCAAGCGCCAGATAGTGATCTTTAATTCCTGTCTTATTTTCATGAAAATCCTGTGTGGTCCTCTTGCTCTGGGCAGCCCTGGTAGAAGACTGAGATGTAAATTAGTAAATGACAGAGATACCAAGGTCTTATTCCATTCACCTCAGTTCATCCTGTATCTAGGTCCAATCTCAGACAATCAACCTCTTCTACCATCAGCCTTCCACTGTGTGGATTGCCATTTGTCATAAAGATTTGTCCTCTGGCATTTTTATTTTCTCTGCCCCTCATCATCTTCCTCCCTGCCACCTCCCCCTCCTTTTATGCTTTTTTCCACTGATTGACTACTTACAGAACCCTTGGACATTGCAGCCTATTTGTCCAAGCCACAAGTAGAAACACAGAAGACAGAGATGCTGTGTGCTGTTCTTAAAGAACAACTGATACATCTCTGTACAGAGGCACTCACACACGAAGAGAAAGGACCTTCCTGATTTGCACACAGTGCACTGTGCTTCTGAACCATCACTGCATTTACTGACAGGAACAAAACCCCATTGCCTTCACCTGCTACAACATGGAGACCCCTTACCAACAAGATTTCTGACAAGCTCGTTTTGAAGACCTTGCTTGGGAAAGATGCCATTTCAATCCACAGAATCACAGAGCGGCTGAGGTTGGAAGGCATCTCTAAAAGTCATCTGGTCCAAACTCCCTGCTCAGGCAGGGTCACCTAGAGAGGGTCATCAAGGACTGTGTTGAGATGCTTTTGAATATCTCCAAGCATGAAGACTCCACAACCTCCCTGGGCAGCCTGTGCCAGTGCTCAGTCACTCTCACAGTGAAAAAGTGTTGCCTGATGGTCAGAGGGAGCCTCCTGTGTTTTAGCTGGTGCCCACTGCCTCTGTTCTACCACTGAGCACCACTAAGAACTTGGCTCCATCCTCCTTGCACCCTCCCTTCAGCTATCAATAAGGTCCCTCCTGAGCCTCCTCTTCTTAAACACTTCAAATGAGAAGACTGACTGAAGAAGGAAGAGAAGAATAAATGCTTGTTTATTTTGCTACTGAACTGACTGTCATGGTTATAGCTGACAGGGAAGGAAAAAGAAAGAACCATCTTTCTTTTTCTTTCCATTGTCCACGAATTTTCTAGAGACTCAGTCACCCCTAGGAGCAATTCCCACAAGATGTAGGCTATAGAGGAGAACAGCGCTCTTCCTTTTTTCCCACCACCAAGAAATTCTTCCCAGTATACACTCAGTGCACCTAAGGAAGCATCCAGTCTGTATGCCCCTTCTTGTTGAGGACAACGGTAAGACAACACAACATAAACCTCTACCCTTTCAGTTTTGCAGTGACTTCAACAGATTGTAACAGCCGGCACTGCCTACTGTTACAGGAGTAGCTGCCTTTGCATACAGCTCTTTATCTCATTTTTTCCTCAAAGAGTGACACACAAACAGCAGAAGGCTCTCAGCACACAGTTCAGAGCTAAAAACTGCAGATCTCACATAGCAAGTGCTAGAAAATATTCTGCCTACAAAATTCATGTACACAGGTTTATTGCAGCTTGGTCTGAATGGTTCTGTCTATGCAGAACAACCAGGTAGGCCCTTTCCAGTTCTCAAACAAATTTAGTTAGCACTAAATCATGCTTCCTCTCTCTTGCTTCTTTAACTCAGTAACCTCACATGATTATTCTGCAGCTGCAGCTTGAAATAAGAGAAATGGCTACAAGCAAAAGTTTAGCTGCCTAAACAGCATCTTAAAGAAAAGAAAAAAAAAGGAACTATTGATATAAGCCAAGTGCATGTTACTGCTGCAAATAAGCCTTTCAATATAACTAAAACCTAAGATGTTGGATGTTGACTTGAGAAGTGACCCCAGCCCTTCTGAGCCACAGTTGGCCAGAAGAGACCTTCTCTAACATGTGAAGGCTGCCAGGATGACCAAGTCAGGGCAGGCAGTTAGGTTTGATCAGCTCCCTGCGAGCTGCAGGTGTGTTTGCAGGCAGCAGCAGAACACCAACATTCTTTCACAACTCTGTGCAGACAATCATTACAAGGTCCTTAGAGCTTCGTATTAATTTATGTCCTGAGATCTGTGGGGCAATGAATAAATATCCTCCCAAACACAAGCTTTACTCCACAGACTTTTGGTCCTTTTAAATTCATAAGATTAATGCAAGCAAGTTGCCTCATTTTTTAATATGTAATTGGTTTTATTCACTCATTTTCAAGACGTGAAAAATTCAAAAAGGACGAAGTCAGAGAAAAAGGAAAAAACAAAATAAATCCCTGTTCTGTTTTGTCATTAAATCCTCACAATCACTTTTACAGCCATCATGGAAAAAAAAAAGGAAAAAGGAGTCTTTCTTTCCCTTTCCATAACCCATGCAAAGATTGGTGAAAATGGCACAACTGAGCAGAAAACCAGACAGGAATTTTAATCTAAACTGTTTATTCATATAGTGCAGGCACATGATAGATCACCAAAATGCTTCTTCTGTGGCTTTTTACACATAAAATTTACTCAATGCCCTTTATACGGTGCAAAAGGTACAAAATTAAAACAATTTATTTGCAAGAGATTTAAAACAATGACTCATTCCATTAAAAGTTAAATTTCTGAATTTCTCACTGTCAGAGTGGCCTCTGCTTTACATGAGTGAAATCTTTTTGCATCTAGATAAAAATGGGTGTGCAAGAGGCAGTCCAGACTTCTACTGCATTATTCATGGCAAAGCTGTGCAGACATCAGACTCAGATTAAATTTCTGCTAATTTCAGACAACTGTGCAAAGCAATGTTTATTACTAAATGAATTTACCTGACCTAGTGGACAACAGTCTTTGTTCACTACTTAGAGCAGCTCTACAACTTCTGCAATGAAATCAGATAACGTGCCTAACAACGCAGATATCAGGCTACATTCAACTAATTTCCTTAACTATTAAGCTAAATGAGAACTCGAAGTAGAAACATTCTGTTGGCTTGAACTCATAAAACTGATGATACAGGGAAATTTCAGCTGCATTTTCCTTAGGGCTTAGATGTTCTCAAAGCCAATCTCATTGGACCAAATCTGAAAAGCAGGGTTTTTTTAATCATATACAAACAGCTTGAGGACCACATACTTCCTATGGTAATTCTAGGAACTCAGGAAGTACACCATCTGTACTTTAATAAATCTGCAGTAGATTAAGACCATGTGCCATATTTATCAGCACGTTTTTATTCTATATCTTGCTCTCAGGAAGACAGCAGATCCTCAAACTGTAAAATTTGTTAAGACAAGGATTGTATCCACCTTTAGAGTAAGAAATACAGGAACTATATGGAAAGTCCATGGTCCCTTTTGCTGCTCCTGCAGCATTCAGTCCTGAGACAATAGGGAACCTTAGTGCAGGGAATCACCAGACAGAGAGGTACGTTAAGTAAACATGGATTCTGGGAAAGTAGAAAGGTGCAAGGTACAGGGAGGAAAGAAAAGGGAAGCCCTTTAAAAACAAAACTAAACCCCAAACAGTTATCAGAGTAGGAAAAAGGTATGGGCATAAGATGGAGGAATGGTAGGGAACAAAACAAAAGGCAGATTGAAAAAGGAAAGCTGGTGCTGTGAGTTATACTGTAACATGAAGATATGCCCAAGATTGAAAGGCCACTCCTCTAGTATTCCCTCAAAATCAGGTGGAAACAAAGAATGTGGGATGAGATTTTCAAAACTGCTCAGAACTGGACTGTCTGGCAGCAGTGAAAGCAACAAAAATTTCACCTCCCTAGTAAGTCCACACTGAAAGTAAGGGAAAATCCCACTCATTAGC
Source organism: Gymnorhina tibicen (assembly GCA_013399875.1). Lineage (NCBI taxonomy): Eukaryota > Metazoa > Chordata > Aves > Passeriformes > Artamidae > Gymnorhina > Gymnorhina tibicen. Next base: position 240,075 of record VXAZ01007739.1, read on the forward strand.
TATTCACTCCACACCCAGCAGAACCAGTTGTTGCTCTTCTTTTCTATAACTTCTTGCCCTTGTCTGTCTGAAGCAGCACAGGAGCTCTAAACATGTTCCAGCTGAGGATCTCCAGCTAGAAAGGATAACTTCTGTATGCAAAATTGCACATTTTTATCATTCTGCCAAAGTGGCACTGAATAGCATTATCCAGAATGTGAATATCTTCTGTCTTAATCTCTCCCTTGAAGGGACTAATTTATATTTGAATCTCGTCATCCATTAGTTGAGTACTATTAAAAAACACAATCCATACTTCCCTAGGAAGGGTGCTCTTAAGAGCTGTCTTTGACACTATTTCAGATTAATCAGATGATAAGAATATAGCGATGTTTTTAAAGTTCACAACACCTTGATTAATAAGGCAATACACAATTTAAATTCTTGGTGAAATGGACTATAAAAATGGCTTTATCAAACCATAGGAGTAAGAATTTGTCTTGAAACATTAATCACTGTAACTGTTAAAGTAACTGTTAAAGAGACTGATCCTACTATCTTTGTTCAAGTTCCTATGGAGGTATTGCTTATCTAAGGAATGCTAAATCAGGTCTTTAACACAAACTGCATCTTTAAGTTATTTGAAAGACCGTCCAGTGCATTCACCAGGTTTATGCATAACATCAGATACTTTTTATTCATAAAATCCATAAACTGCATGACAGGTAACATGAGAAGCAACATTCAGAGCCTCATGGTGGGTGAGGTGAAAAGAATAACGTAGTTACACTAAAATCATGTTACAAGGGCACATGATGGAATGACAGAGCAGTTTCGATGGACCAAGTAAACCAAAGGAGTCTGGGAAACTTTTCACCACTGTCAGAACATAAATGTGTCCTGGCAGCAGCTTTCAACTGAACACCTATTCATTTAGACAGAACTAATACATGAGGCATGTGTTCAAAATGTGCTCCTAAAATATGTCTGCATGCATTGCTTGGGAATGAAGGGGCAAAATATTAAGAGAGCAGTAAAATTAGTGAAGTAGACCCCACTGCTGATTAATCTAAACCATGGCAAATTATTTGTGCCATATACTAGGCTACTCCATATTTGTGGCATTAACCTATATCTTCTTTCCCTTCTGACTGCCTGAATGCAATATTTTGACAGGAGTCAGAATGTACAGGTCTCTGTAGCATAGTTAATTAAGTATAGCTGTTTATTTCCTAGGCCTGCATAAAGATCTGCTGCTGAGAAAGGAATTGGAGAAACCAACACTATGGAACACTGTATTTATACTAACTTGTTTACTCATAGCTCCTCAATCACTTCCTCCCACTGTTCAATTACCCCAGTGGTCTTTACGCTGTGCTTGCCTTGGACCTGCAAAGACAGAGAGCAAGCTAGGGAAATAGCAAGTGAATGCCTTAAAACTGGCAACACAGAGCAACAGAGTAATGGTGGTCAGTTCTTCAGGGTACTGCTGCCTTGTTGTTACTTTATATAAAGTATATATAAATAGTGCCATTTTCACTTCCCTTGTGGGAACTGGCATTATTTATCTGCTACATATTCCTGGGTAGTATAATAGGAGCTAGAATTTCTGCCTAAATTTAACCTAGCACAGCCTGGGCCTCATAACAAAGAAAAGACTACCTAGCTTCTCTTACTATTTTCACTTTCCCCTGATAAGCACTAGCAGTACTGAGCCTTTTGTTCTACTATTAATGCAACCATTACACAAAAAAAATATGCCTGCACAAACACAACTGGGGAGAGAGGAAAGACCAAGGGCCTAAAGGTGGGAAAAATGCAAGACTTCTGTCTTTGGTTGTACTGTTGGCTTAAGAAAATATAAATTGTACTTGCAGTTACAGCTTAAAAATTGAGAGGGTGGTAGGAGGCAGAGATAGGAGGATTTGCCAGAGAACATAGTATTGCAGTACAAATGATACTGGTTCCATGAATAAATCTGGGGACTACGAGACATATCTTACTAACAATGGCCTTTCTTTTCAGCAAGAAACCCTACTAACAGGCACGGTAGGCTATGAAATAAACCCAAGACAAAACCTGCAAGTCACACTGTAGAGGCAGTCACATTGCTCCAATTAGCTAACACTTAACAAGGAAAAAGGGTAACCAATGTCCTGTAAGAGACAAACCACATCATCAAGGTTATTTACTAAGACACAGACCTTCAGAGAACTTTAGGTGCCTGGTCACCATGTACTTAAATATTGCTGTGCATAATAGCTGCCAAAATATCTAAGACAGTCTGATCCAATCCCCTGCTTTTCACCCTTTCATCCTTCAGTTTCATCCTTTTAAAAGAATTACTCAAAGTAAAAAACAGATTAGCTTTCAATACTGTGAGGCAACGGAATAATAGGGCCTTAGAGATTCTTCAGGAGATGTCTGGTTATAAATACGCCTCCAACAGCAAAGGAAATCATGATAAGAAAAAAGATTAGCTTGTGACTGTGAAGATTGTCTAGATTATTTATACTTAGAGATCAAGAAGGATAGTGCCCAGGTTTTTTTCTTTTTCCTTTCCTGGAAACATCCATGCACATCCTCTTACGCAGGAAAGGACATTGCTGTCAATAACACAGCAATGCCATTCAAATGATCAGGGTAGTTTAGGAGAACCATACTTCCCCTCTGCACACTGGAATCTAATTCCTATTGACAGACCATCCATCTCCATCACTGAGGGATTGGTCTGAACCTCCTGAATGAGTCCAGATGCTCTCTGGATCAAACCTCTCCAGCATGGCCCTTAGCCAGGCCCAGTCCAGCTGCTGCCTGGATCAGACCCCTCCAGCATGGCTCCCTGCCCAGTCTTGCTGCTCTCTGCATGAAGTAACAGCTCCTGGTCAGTCCACTCCAGCAGCTCTCTCTCCTTTCTCATAAGCCAAACATGCACCACAAACTCCTGTCAGGCCAGCTTACTGAGCATAGTCACTCAGGTGAGAAAGCACATCCAGTCTTGGATTCAGCTGGCAAGACATCTCTCCAAAGACACTACGGTTACAGGAGCTTGAGTAAGTTGAAACTTTCTTTGGTGAATTATTTACTTGACACACTTTTGCAGTCAGTCAGTCATGAAGAAATACAATTTCAGGTTGACCAAAACTAGCTCAAAATTGCTGCCAAAATCCTCCAAGTAGAATAAGGAAAAATACATATTTAAAATCTCAAGCTCACTTGCCCTATTACAAAGGTTAAAAACATGCCATGGATTTTCAGACCTCTTTGGTATGTGTTGCTTCTACTTTCTTTGCTCCATTCGTGACTGTACTAACAGCAGATGGGAAATAGCTAGGCTGTTCTCTGAAGTGCTCTCTGCCAGCATTTCTAGTCAATGCAACTCCACGGTATAGCACACAGAGCTGAGTGAAAGGAGATGCAGCTCAGAAACTAGCAGGGAAGAGCGTGAGAAGACAGGCCAGGGGGAAACCACAGACATAACCCAAAACAGAGAGAAGAATGGCGTAATGGCTACAAAAAAAGCAACGCAGAACTGAGTACATACTGCAAAACCAATACATTGCAAAGGGGGAAAGAAGAGAAAAAAGGCAGAAAGGGAAAAAATGCGAATAGGAAAAAGAAGCAGGCTAGAAGCTCATAACAGGAACATTTGCAGAATTCTGTTCCTTTTCTTTCACTCTGATTTTGAAAGATGCTATAAACTTAGAGCTTTTGAAAGTTCTAAATTTTGAGGGAGGGAGCACAAGGGTCTCTCATCAGAAACACCTTAAGTAATGCATTGGTAGGGTACACTGCAATGGTTAATACAACTAACATCACTTGCATTCACTCAGGGAAAGCATAGGCTGTCAAATTCAACTAGATTGGGAGAGATGGTGGCCTCAGTAAGGTGAACTTACCATTGTCACCATTGTCTTCAACACAACCAGGACATGACAGTTTCTGTGAAAGACCCATTTCTTAAGTCCTTTTATTATGTGGTTTTGACCATAATTCATATTAACGTATAATAGTCATGGAAAATGCAATGTTAATAAGGCCATATAAAGTAAAAGAGAAAAGCAAAAATTATTTCAAAACTACTTCTTATGTAGTATTTATCCATATGTGGATTACACCACCATCTTTTGCACTATTAGTTTTTCTACAGTGTGTGAGGACTCGAGCATGAAAACAAATCATTAGTATTAAAATCAGCATTTAAGATACAACTTGTTTCACAGCTGATTTTATGAAGTATTTCATATTAAACTTCAAAGTATAAAATAACAGGCTGTAAAGCAAAGATCTACACTAATCTAAAAGGTCAAGACACAGGATCAAGTGAATGGGCTCCCACAAAGTATGATGCCAACACAAAATGAAACAGTCTTCGTATGTCTCACCTTCATCCTATGGACTGTAAATGATAAATCCGTATTTTTAACTAAATACACATTAGAAAAAACAGTAACAGTATTACCCAGCCCCACCTCCACCTTCCTGCAAAGAAGAATAAAAGATACCTGGAACATGCCATTCAGCAGGCACTTTTTGCATCGTACGCTAACAAAACTGCTCTACGCAACATTTTATTGGGCTCAAAACCAACGGCAGAGTGACAGCCGTCATTAAGAGGGCCCATGAGCAAATAATTCATTACAGTTAAAGCAAAGTGTCATTTTCTCTAATAATCTCTAACACGCTCTCTGATCAAGCTGCGGAAACAAAAGGAAGAATGAACCGCAGCGAAGGCGAATTTCTGCTTTTGTAGACCCGACCTCACGGACCCACCTGCGGGCGGCCAGCCCGTACCTGTTCTCGGTCTGAGGAAGGGGCGTCAGGGGAGACCTGAGGGCTCGCACCACTTTCGGCGTGACAGCCGCTACTCCTGCCTCCTCCTCCCAGCCCCTGGCAAGCGAGACGGGAGAACAAAGTTGTCAGGACCAGTGATTGAACATCCCCCGGCGCGAGCGGCGCCGCTCTCCTGCCCACGACCCCACTCACAGCCGCCAGCACCCGCGCCCAGCCCGGACCGCGCCGGGGACCCCGCGCCGGGCGCCGGGGATTGGTCTG
>VXAZ01007739.1:245224-306109 GCA_013399875.1 Gymnorhina tibicen
GCTCGGCCGGCGTGAGGGCGGCACCCGCGCGGCCTTTGCTGGCGGCCTGTGCCGGCGGCCGCTCGGGGCGCTTCCCGGGGCGCTTCTCGGTGCCGAGGGCGGCGGACCCAGGGAGTCGAAACTGCCCAAACTTTAATAGGGGAGAGGGGCGCCCTGCGGGACGGCGGCAGGAGCAGCGTGCGGGGCTTGTCCGGCGAAGGCAGGCAGCCCTGCCCCGAGGCTGGTGTAGTGAAGCCGCTGCTGCTTCAATGGCTCTTTATCTGAATTAAAAAATAATAGTCAACGTGTCCTGTGTTTTGTCTTATAAAAAGGTATGTTATAAAAACATGTCTTTTATAGATAAAAATGACCCCACCTAGAATACTGTGTGCAGCTTTGGGGACCCCCAACATAAGAAGGATGTGGATCTGTTCAGAGGAGGGCCATGAACATGATCTGAGGGATGGGGCACCTCTGCTGTGGAGACAGGCTGAGAGAGCTGGGGTGGTTCAGCCCGGAGAAGAGAAGGCTCTGGGAGGACCTCGTTGCAGCCTTCTGGTATCTGAGGGGGGCCTACGGAAAACTGGAGAGGGAATTTTTAACAAGGGCGTGTAGTGATAGGACAAGTGGAATGGCTTTAAACTAAAAGAAGAGGGGTTTGGATTGAATATTAGGAAGATACTCTTTACTGTGCGCATGGTGAGGCACTGGAACAGGTTGCCCAGAGAAGCCGTGGATGCCCTCATCCCTGAAAGTGTTCAAGGCCAGCTTAGATCAGTCTGGCCTAGTGGAAGGTGTCCCTGCATATGGTAAGGGGCAGTTGGAACTAGATGATCTATAACGTCCTTTCCAACCTGAATTCTCTGAGTCTATGATTTGTGGTGGTTTTGGTAAAGAAATGTTTCTGTAGTAAGCTTGTATCTTTCTACCTAATGGTGTACTCAGTGTTGCTTTCCCAAGCCAGCCATTGGTATGAGAAACCTAGTAAGGTGACAAGGTGCCAATAACTAGGCCCCCTTTATTAAAAGAGTGGGTAGTAGTGATGCTGTGACTTACAGCAGCCTTTCAATCGTGAGCTGTCTGATACCTTGTTTTTGCAGATTCTTCCCTAGCCTTCCTGTTTTCTGTATCTGTGAGCATTTCCTTAAGCCTTGGAGCTGCTGCTCATCTGTTCTCAAACAATGGCTGGAAAGCCTCAAAGAGCTCTGCTACAACTATATTAATGAAGTACCATGGACTTGATATTGTGAGTGGTTAGATATGACAATAAGAAGCAGCATGCCTATAGTGCACCAGAGGAACAGCACAGCACTAGCTGTGATTGTGATGGGATATGCAGGGAAATGTCTAATGATGTTTTTGGGGCATTCGTTAGCTCACTCGCAAGCTGGGCTGTGGGTTCTGGTGGGAGGGAGCTAGAAGCAGTTGGCTGGTGGCCCAAGGGGTTGCAGGTATCTGAATGGCTCATTCCACAATCCCCCTGGGAGCACAGCTCAGTTGTCTTCTTGGCTTTGAGGTACTTAGTTGCAATAGTGAAACAAAGCCAGTGTTAAGACTTCTGAAGTCCTGAAGAAGTTTGCTGGTTTGAGATTGTAGTGAATCATAAATGTCTGGAACATAAAGATGGTTCATCACCATTTCCCAAAAGCTTGCTTCAGGTCTAACTTATAAAACCAGTTGATGCTGTACATGAGCAAGTAGGGGGCCAAGCTTTTCAAGGTAGGTGTATGTTTATTGATCAGCAGATACTGGAAATTTCAATCCCCCATCACCTCTGTAAAACATGAAGGCTCCTTCTTATGTTAGTGGATATCATCAACTATTTCATAATACCCATTAAATACACTATGTAAAACAATAAGTCTTTCATCTTAGAAAGCCTAGTGGTATTCAATTCCAGCTCTGAATGAAAGAAGACTAAGAATTACAGTCCAGAAAAAGATTTGTTTTTTTTCCCTCACTGTTATTTCCCTCTGCAATACAGTTTTCCCGTGAGTCCTGAAGTATCGCTGTCAGCTAATCCATGGGAAATTTAGTGATGCCAGTGAGGACATCATATTTCAAGTCAGAGGTCTGCTGCCAACACTAGTCTATAATACCAGTAAGGTTTTTTTTTCCTGAGATCAGAAGGTTAATCTTTGTGTCATATTAAAGTTCTTGCAAAGAAAATGGGAAGATTATAAACTATATGTGCTTAAATTAGACTTGGCACTTGGTGCTTGTTGTTTACTAACAAGTTTACAAACGTGTATTGATTGATTGTCACAGTATCTTTAAATGTTACCAGCCTTAATTTCCTGGCACAGCAGCTTAGTAGAAAGGTTAAGTGACCCTGCTGGAGGGTGAGATGAGAATCAATGGTGAATCAGAATTCAAATTTAGGAATGCTGGATTCAAAAGACCAAGCTTCTCTTATATGGTGTTGCCATGTCAGAAGTGATGGTGTCAGGTAATGTAATGTAGAGGGTCAAAATGATAAAGGCACAGGTGCCAAAGGTGCCACACAGGAAAAGACAAGAGACTTACATAGAGTTTGTGTCCCATCTCCTCCTCCTTCTCACAGCTGGAAGCTGCTGCATCTTGGCAGCATCCCCCATCCTCTGATTCCCATTAGCTTCTGAAGTCAGCAGGAATTGATAATTGCTGGCTTGCACAGAAGGAAGAGATCACTAATCAGCCAGGTGGTGTCATCATGACTTTGTTACTGAGCTCCTACAGCCCTACTTAGCTGCTAATTTGGAAAAGCAAAATGCAGCCTTGGTTATCATCCATGAAAGGCTGCTGCCCCCCAGGTCGGCAGGATTGTATCTCTAAAGGAGTCTGGTGGACGTGCCTGTAGGGCTGCTGGTCAGATGGAGCCAGCTTAGCCTTCTTATTTCCAGCAGCTAAATCATATTAAGAAGCAATTAATGTTCATTAAATGCTTTCCTAGTGCTGCCTTCTCATCTAAGCAATGGCTGTCACAGGGATATTAGTTATTGCAAATAGGAGGAGAGATGACTGTTACAATTAGGAAGAAGAGAAAGGTACTAGAGATGTTCAGTGAAACAGGTGTCCCATGATCTGAGAAAGCATGAGAGTCCCCAGAGTGAGGTGTTGGTGCGAGACAACTATTTTGGTATTTTTAGTGTAGTCATCAATGTGAGTGCTTTTAGCAAAAAAATTCCAGCAAATTCACAAAAGTGAAACATATGTGTTTCAAACTGGGAGAAAGTCATTGGTTCATTGCCTTTCACAACTTCTTCATTTATTTCCACCCACGGTTTTGGGCAACATGATTTTACATAATGATAAACAGCAAGAACTAAGGTGCCATCTACCAGACTCCAGGACATCAAATGGCCTCAGTCATTTCACTAAAGAAAAATCGCAAAAAGCAGTGCATTCCTGTACCCCATTAAAATAAAAAAAGTCAGGGCCAAACCCAGTAATCACCTTGTGTGGCTGTTGCTGCTGTGCTTTCTGCTTTGCCTTAATGTTTTTTCTCTGTTTTTTTCAGGACAGAATTTTGTGTCCTGCAACTTAATAATTAGGCTTTATTAAAATAATAATTTAATAGCTAAATTCAACCAGCAAACAGTCTGTTGAGATCTACATAAACCTGGCTAAATTATTAGGTGTTTAAAAGCAGTTACATATACCATCACTTTGAGGTGTTCATCAAGTGTGCCAGTGACGACTCATCCAGTCAGGCACCATTCACTCTCTGGAGAAGGTCAAGGTGAAAAAAAATCAGGGCACATGGAGAAGTCTTCAAGACTCTAAGTGTCTCATAAGATGTCATACTTACAGAATCACAGAATATTCTGACTTGGAAGGGACAGACAAGGATCACCGAGTCCAACTCTCAGGTGAATGGCCTGTATGGGGATTGAACCCATGACCTGGTGTTATTAGCTCCCTGCTCTAACCAACAGCAGGACTTGCTTCTTGTGCACAAAATTAATGATTTTTCGCTGTTGTAAGCTATGTTTTTATATTTTTCAGAGTAATATATTGTGTGCGCTTCACCAGATTCCTTTATTTAGTTTAACTGAGAAACCAGCTTCTTCTCCTTAGCAATGATGATCCAGGCCAATGGCAGGTGAATACTCATTGCCAAAAATGCATCTTGTAGCCTAAGTAAAGTTGAGGCCAGTAACTACTGAAAATGAGTGCTCTAGTGCCAGCCACTGTGCAAGTCTTCATCCAATTAAGGGCACCGCAGGCATGTGCCCATGACTGTAGTGCAGTCCAGTTTGTATGCTTTTCCAAAGGAACCTGATGGGCCAAGAGGATCTGAATTACAGTTAGATACAAAGAGGGATTTTAATGCAGAAACCGAAAAACTTGCAAGATATTAACCTGAAGGGAGATAATTTTTTTTCCACATTCTCTTTTCTTTCTAAAGACTCTTAGCACGACCTCTTAACATGACACTATGAGAAAGGCCGTATTGGGTCAGACTAGAACAACGTGTTCTTCAGGCAGTAGCACAATCCCAGGGAAGAACTGTGCAGTGATCCATCCCTAGGACCCTTTCTCAGCTTCCAGCAATCAATGGCTCGGAGAATTTCTGAACTAGAACTAGCTGTGTGTTTAGTTGCCTTTCACGGATTTTTCTTCCATAATTGTGTCTAATTGCTTTTTGAAACCATGTAATCTTCTGGCATCAACAGCAGCTTGTGCCAATGATTTCCATCCAAGATGAATCCTGCCATTACAATTAGCCCAGGAACAATTTGCAAGTCTCTGTTGTTATTTGGAAACTCTGATCTCCTTTGCTAAAGGAGGTGATGCACTAAGTATTCTTTTGCAAGGAATTTTACCACAGTTGCACAAAACAGCACTGCTGTTAATACAAATTCACAGCATCCATTGCTGGAATTCAGTGGGAGTTATTACAGAGCATACTGTGAATGCAAATTAAAAATAATGCACAACACTCAACCAAATCCTAATGGACCAATGGCACAATGTCAAATACATCAGGAGCAAAGACTTTTAATACAATTATTAAAACCCCAAGCAAACAAACAAAGCAAGTAAATTAGCACTGATAAAAACTGTTGGAGCAACATTTACTCATCATAGATCAGCATGCAGACTGACTGTACAGCTCCCAGAGGCTTTTAAAGTGCCTGCATGGCTGAAGGGGGAATATGCCCCCAGGGATGTCATATAATAGAAGGGTTCTAATTGGGCACTGTGGTCAATGGTTGAGGTAATTAAGCCAAACTAAACATTTCTTTCCATCACTGAGTGTGGCACAGTGTATCCAGCTACCCAGATGTAGAAAAGTCCTATTTGGGATCACATGTTTGTTGAAGTGTGCATATAAAATACACAGTGATAGAAATGAGAGGCCATAGTGGACTCCAGAGTCATCTTTTATGATACATGTGATGGGGTGTGGTGGTCAGCCAGCATCACTTATTTTTATGAAAAATCAGAGCAACAATTCAGGAAAAGAAATGCATGATGTGAGCAAATAGCAGGGATCACTTGGAAGAAGAAAAAAAAAAGGAATGGGTGTATGAAGGCCTAATCTTGTGATGGGAAGATTATCCATTGAATATCATCCAAGAGGGTGGCCTGACTGTTCAGCTCCAAATGTCTTTTTTGGGATCACAGTGCACTGAAAAAAGCTAGAGCCCCTTTTTTCTATTTTTTTTTTTGCATTCCTACATTTTCTTTGTTGAAATTCACAGAGTACAGTAAATGGAAAAATCAGGAAGAATCCTGTGCCAAGGTATGGGGATAGACTACTTTATTGGTATGGAAGAACACCACAGAAGAGGTACAGAACACCATGAACTCATGGGTTTGAAGGGTTTGGAGGAAGAAAAACAGGACCTCTGTCTTTAAACTGGAAAAAAGCCATTAACCTCATTAAACAGAGTTAAAAATATAACTGCCCAGATTGCAGCCTAAACATATTCTTACATAATAGTGGTTCTCACAGTCTCTTCTGCAGTAAAAACTGTTGAACACTCCATAGAAACATAGCAGCTGCAAATCCCAGATTTTCCTTCTTTTATCCTCAGGTACTTCTTAGACTATTTGCACCAGTGAAGTTAATGCTGATAAGGCTGTGATACAAGGGGGCTGCCAAAGGGGTGTAGGTGAGGAATGTGGGGGTAAACAGACAGGGCTTGTGACTGTGGGATACTTTGCTGTGAAAAGGAGATCACCTGGAGGAGAAACCATGTTCCATAAATCATGGGGCTGTGTAGGAAAGTAATTGGTGCTTGAGAGTCAGGCCTCAACAAGGTCCCTTAGCTCAGATGCAGCTTTTAAGCATGTGTTAATGTGGGGCCAGTCTTGAGCTTCTGGTAAGGCACCTGCCAAAGTCCTCTGAAAGCTCAATATGTCTCTGCAGTGAAACATCAGTGTTTACACAGGACGGGGAGCATATCCATGCAGTGATGAGGAAAAGCAAGACAGTCACTGAACCTTCAGCACATCCTGGGAAGAGAAACAGTATAGGAAAATAAGCCATACAAAAAAAATACCTCTTCGCATTAGGGTGGCTTCCTGTTTCAGAACAATCAGTGAAAGCAAGGGGGGAAAAACTCTACACAAATTCTTTATTTCTGTTTGTCTAGTAACATCTTGAGCCATTTATAAACTGGAACTGAAAGCCTTTACGTCCAAACAGAAATAAATCCAGGGTACTTTAAGAGCTAGAAAGATATACAGGCATTTGGGAATACTTATTGTAAACTGGAGTTGTCTCAAATGTCTTTTTTTCTCCATTCTGAAGTAATTTTCTGTCTGAATGATGCTGGTTGTAGACCAGAGTCCAAAATGAGGCAAAACATGATGGGATTCATACCAACATATGAGAGAGCCATCGGAGCCAGTGCATGACCTTTGCTGTCCTGTTGGGGAGAGGACTGGCAGTGGGGCAGCTGGACTGGGGCTGGCCCTGGCAGCTGCAAAGCAGCACAGCGGCTCTCTGGCATGGGGAGAAAGTGAGAAACCTTGGAAAGCCTGTGCCGTGGCCAGGGGGTGTGGAAGGTGGCAGGCAGAGGCCAAGAGAGGGAGTTAGGACATTTTCCTTCTCACGGCAGATCATCATCAATTGGGCTCAGCTGTCTCCCTCTCTCCTCTAAAAATGTGGTGCTGGCTACAGGACTTCAGTAACTATACTGATATCCCACAGCTCGGTGACAGGTCCTGCTGATCGTATTGCAGCCCTGGCTCACTTTCATTAGGCTCTGCAAATATACTGCCATTCCCGCAAAATCTATGTGCTAGGTAGGCCAGAATCTCTCCTACGGTCCTCAGATAGCCACTTATCTATTTGTCACCCTCTCAATTACTGTTCTCACAGAGAAAGCACATTTTAGTTTATTATATCCAGTGCCTTTGATGGCCTGGCAGGAAAGAATTAAGGTCTAGCAGAGGGGAAAACCAAATGTAGCTTAGGAAGAGTGAGTGTCATCTGAACAGAAGAGATCAATAACAACTCTTATGTTTAGCATTATTTTCAGAACAGGTACTCAGTACCTAGCTCCCAGGTGAGACTTTCTGCAGCACATGGTCATTTTCTTCTTACAGATTGACCAACCTCATTTTTAACCTTGAGAGCTTTAACACTCATGCTACTTATTTGGACATGCCCTACAGATAACAAGTCCATCTAAATAGACTAAGCTTATAAGTATATGGTTTGTATACACCATTTCTGAATCTTCTTTATTGAACAGCCTTGGCCTTACCAGTAGATCTGAAGAAATCTGTAAATGTATCAGTGTTTGGGAAGAGGACCCAAAAGGGAGATCAGGAGCAAGGGGAGGAGGATGGAGGCTCCAGGGTGGTGAGGAGGTGCATGGGGAGCACAGGGGCTCAGTGTGGGGGACAGGATGGCATGTGAAGTGTGTGGAGCCTGACTCCTAAGGGCAGAGGGGAGGGAGGATGAAGGCATTTTCAGCTGAGAGGAATGCTGATGCTTAAAGTACTGTTATCATGTGCTGGGGAGATGTGCATTTTAAATACCAGCATTTAAAATCCTTCGCCTTTAATGTCGTGTTTGCATATTGCATGAGTATGCATTTGACCGAATAGCTGAGTGTGTGTAAAAGTCAATTCTAAAGCAAGGAATCATCACTTGCAACCTGCAGCTGGAGAAAATTTATTCAGGCTTCCCAGATGCGCTCAGGCTCAGCTTGGCTGTCCTTAAGAGCAAACTGAAAATTTAACAAGTAAGCAATATGTGAAATTTTTTTATAACTGTTGGATGTGGTCATGAAAAACTGAATGAGCCCCCTGCTGACAGCTGACCAGAGAGTACCACAGGGAGCAGCAAGCAGACGCAGCAGCACTTCCCCGAACTGCGCCAAACCACACTACTTGGATCTTCTTCAAGGAGAGACAGTGCTTTAGCTTTGCACCACCTTTTTCCTTCTTGTGTGACTCAGTCTTCAGTATGTGTATGGTGCAATAACTTTTGGGGAAAAAAATCCCAAACCACCAGCAATCTTTTCACCAGGGATGACATTGAGACCATAAATTCAGTCCACATTGGAGGAGTTGGAACTAGCTCCCTTTATCAACCACAGTGAACCAAATTTTCAGCACTGAATTGCATGTTCTCATTTCTACGGCACGTTAGCATCTAGCTGAAGGTGAGTGACGTGTAGTGGCTGGTATCTGAAAGATCTGCTGCACAGGATATTTGCATGTAGCCTACTGAGCCCTGTAAGACAGGAACCAGTGCTGTCATGGGGCCTGTTTCCTGTCTGGCCCAGTGATGCATGTCAAGATCTGAAGCTAGATGATCTCTGAAAATTAAAAGGTGCCAAGTAATTCAAACTTGTGACATATTGATTTCTCTGTTCAGACACCATATAATTCGTAAAGCTGCAACACAGCACTGTAACTCAATGTTTGGTCTTTAATGACTGGCCCAGTTATAAATACTGTTTTACCATTTACTGACATTTTACATTTATTGAGCATGTATTTTATCTAGACTCATAAACAGAGTACAGGCCATTTTTAACAAACACAAAGATGTTTCAGGCTAAACAAAAGAAAGAACACATGACTACGTGAGTGCACTCCCAATGCATGATGAGAAGATGTTGCCAGATGTTCTGCAGGAAACTGGGGATGGAGGTGTGGGCCAGGGAGATGTGAGTGGAGCATGGAGAATAGCATTGGAAGAGCTCCATTAGGAACCCATTCCCTGGATACCAGTTGGCTGAGGTTCTTAGCTGGACGTGACATGAGTGGCAGTGCTTTGAGCTGCACACTCATTTACGACACACATGGCATCATCCTAATCACGAACTGCAGCAGCTGTTAGAGGGGACAGCAGGGAAGGGAGCTGTGTTTTCCCCAGCCTCTGGGTGAAGAAACACTGAAGGGGCTCTGTGGTGGGCACATGAAGATCAGATCTCTCTTGGGGTTTTTTCCTGGTTATAGCAAACAAGCATTATTTTCTGTAGACTGTAGCATCTGCACTCCCAGGTTCAGGTAACGTTACAGAAAAAGTGACAGAGCTCCCCCTTTGACTGTACCGATCTGTTCTGCAATCATAAGGGTAAAATTGTATAAAATTTGGAAGTTCAGGTTAGATTCCTGAGACCGTAGATAGTGAGTTCTCTTTCATTTAAGTGAAGAGAACATTTTTAGGAAATTAAGTAAGTCGTGAAATATAAACTTACCTCCCCATTCACAATTTGTTTTTAAATAACCTATAGATACTGTGTTTACCTAGACAGGATGCAAAGTGAATAAATTATGTATAAACAAGCTGGTTTTGCCAGTTATAGATACAAAACCTTGTAAAGGCTTCTGGTTTTAAAAGGAAGCTGAAATGATACATTTTTCATGGAAAGTATCAACCTCATTAAGTCTATTTATTTAAAAGATCTTTAAAAAACCAAGACACAAAAGTTTACTTTTATAGGACACAGATGGCATATCATGGCTGGGTTTCATATTATCAGATACAGTCATATGAAATATATACATCCGCATCTGAACCATTCACCCTGCATCCTTTTGTACTTAAATGAAAGATACTCACTTCTGGAGAGGAACTTACCCAAAAGTGAATATATTTAAGTAGAGATTTATTATCATGTATGTAAAAAAACCACCAGATAGACTGTTTCAGCTACAGGTGAGGTAAAGCCCTCTTCTCCTGAGAAATATTTAGAGGAATTGAAAGCATTCCTGTCCTCATCTGAAAACACAGATTTTTTTCATTTATTCAGACATATTATTTTATGAGATGACAGCAAGCTTTTAAATGAGTATTTCTTATATAGCCTGGCACACAACTTCTGCTGGAGACACAAGGTTGAATCAAGTCACATTTTGACATGGACTAAGCTTGATAGATATAGGGTTTAATTACACTTGCATATTTAATTATGTGGGAAAAATGATTTAGAGGCTTTTTATAGTGCATGTTCTCATGGCCTTATTGACATGAGTTATCTTCTCCATGGACACCCTACTATATTCACACTACTTCACCTACTTCACCTACTTCAATTTCTCCTGAATTTAGAGCCAAAATTAGCTTTTATCCTTTTCATGTAGAAGATGTTTGCCACACTCACCTTACAGGAGGTGGAATTTTTCAAGCACTTACCACAGAAATCAGAGGTGGTTTTGCTGTTAAGTTCCCCAGAGAGCAGAATTAGTTGGTAGGAACTATGCAGAGAAATCCTGCATCCACCAAAATAACTCATCCATCATCTGTGAAGGCCTCTGGTACTCTGACTGGATGGCACTGGTGTGCAGAGCACTACCAGGGTTGTAGCCCACACTGTGTTAAGAACGTCACAAAGTGTGCGCTTGCTTTGGGAATTCAACTATCAAAAGCCCATTCTTCTCAAAGTTATAAGAAATTTGGAAAGAATATTGGGTTGATTTTTTATTTACATTCATGAGAAAAACAATAAATAATGACAGTCTAGGTTCAAATCAGTGAATCATAGGATCATTTAAGCTGGGAGAGCTCTGAGATCATAGAGTCCAACTCTTAACCCATAACCACCAAGTCCATCACTAAACCATGTCCCTCAGTGGCCCACCCACGTGTCTCTACAACTCATATTGTCAGGCTGAGCATGCTCCTTCAAGAAAACAAGCTGCCACAGGTTTTAATGTACTGAGCCATAAATGTGCAAGGTGATTACAGCAGCCCCTGAACAGGCTAATGGGTCTGGGCACAAAGAACGCTGAGAGCCACAAAACGTGGTGAGTACAGGCACAGCCCTGCCATGCAGGAGGCCTTCCTGGGCAGCAGTACAGCTGGAATATCTTAGTGAACAAAGAGGAGTTAAACTCCTTTAAAAAAAGGCTTGGCAAGGCTATTAAAAAACCTCTTAATCTGTAAAAAAAAAAAAAAAAANAAAAAAAACCTTAAACAGAAAAAAAAAAAAAAAAAAAAAAAAAAAAGAAGACTCACTCTGCATTTCCTGGAAAATGACAGTCAAATTAAAACTGGGCAAGAAATCTGCTCCTAAACCTCTCCCGTGAGCATGTTTTAAGAAGTTTTGTCTGTTGCATTTGAATCATTGTACTGAGTTACAGAAGTGGAAGTGTTAAAAGAATTTCCATCATGCAAAACATCCCGCTAGTCAAAAAAAGCTATTTTAATTTTGTAAATTCCTCCTGAAGAAGTGACTGTTATGGGGAAGGGGAAGTAGTAATTAATGTAGATGGTGCTGTCTCAGAAGCGTAGTGAGCTTGGCTACACAAAGAGCTTGTTTTATGATTATTCAGCTATTGCCTTTTCTCAAAAAATATTTACTGAGAAGCCCTGTTAGTTTGAAATAGTAGTTTTCATAGGATTTTTTCAATGCACCTGCTATTCTTGATTTGAACAAAACAGACATTCTTTGAGTAGCTGTTTGATACTATAGTCTAAGCTTTATGTAAACAACCTTAATATTTATACATAAGCTGGGATGAGTAACTTGTCCAGGATATAGCAATGCACTATAGTGCCATGGAATTAAAAAGCAAACAGTTTGATCATGAGTTAGCTTCACTGTAAACCCTGTATTAGATTAAATTAGATTAGATTAGAGGTGGTTGCCTCTCCCTGGCCAGGATTAAAATGTTAGCCGCTTTGGAGATCAGGAAAATATTTTCAGGATAAAATCTCAAGAAACTGAGGGATGCCTGTGATTTAATTAGGCATCTTGTGTGATTTAGTGTTTCCCTCACTGCTCAGTCACTGGAGTAATGAGATTCTAAAAAGCCATGCTTTTCCTTTAAAAACTAAATTATTAGTCTTTAAAATTGCTGAAGGGGAAAAAAATAAACTAAGCTCAGTGTTAAAGAAACCAAAAAGAAAAAAAAGATCAAGTATTTTGGAAGAACTGGTGTGTTTCTATGCAAGTTTTGAAAAGCTGTGTTTGATAATATCAGCCATTACCAAGCAACTAATGTGGAAAAGAGACTGTATAGTTCACAGGGATAACTTTTTAAACCATTTTGCACCCTTTGGTCCTTAGAAGAAAGCCTCAAACAAATAATGATCAAGCAGAAGAGCCCCAGCCTCTGCTGGAGCAAAGTCCTGAGCCTCCTCTAACCCAGCGCAGCAGACGGTGAGCGGCACACCTCCGAGATTGCTCCTGTCTGGCACAGCTGGAACTGCTGCCTCCTTCCTGGCAGTCACTGACATTCACAGCGCTAACAACTCAATGGCAACTACCCTCAATCAGCCAGCAATATCAGTGGCTTTCTACAGATCTCACAGCTGCGCTTATGTTCTGGGACTCGATGGCTATGCCAGACTGCCCTGAAGGCGAGAGAAGAGATGGGGGAAGGGGCCCCAGGGCTGAGGCACACACTCCCCCGTCCCCACACGTACCAGGTGGCACCGGGGCTTTGCCTCCAGAGTGCAGCCTGAGCAACACCTGAGACATTTAAGATCGTAACAGCCACTGTGTGTGTTTGGGGCAGCCTCAATACCTCTCTCCAACCATGTCTGAGAGGAAAAAAGCGAAAGGAAAAGTATGCAACCAGTAGGCTTTCCCTTCGTGTAAACACTCAGCACTGCGAAATCTCCAGGTTACTGGTTATCTCTGGACTGTCTTGTTAAAAAAAACCTAAGGGTTTTTTCTTCCAAGAATTTGTCTAAATTCCTCTTGAACTTCCTTGTTACATGGAATTGAATTTTGCACTTTGGTTGGGAATGATGTGAAAAATAGAAATAATTCTGTTATTTCATTTGCATTGGGTATGTGATAATTTCACAACTTGATCCTTATGGTGTGCAAATAGTGGCTAACATTTTCTCATGATCCTCCTACCAGACATTGATTTAATTAGCCTTGTCTTAATGCTTCTCAGCTTATGAGGTTTTTTCAATTTTTTTACATCTGGAAGTAATTCTCAAAAGGTTTGAAAAAATTTAGGAGCACAGCTTATGAAAAATCCATGTTGTCCAGTAGCTGTCTTTAAGACAGATAACTTGGCATTGTCCTTGGTAATTAATTTGCTGGTACTACGTGCCATATTTCTAACAAGGTCTTTTTTGCACAAATTCAAAATATAGTAACAAGGAACTGGCCATCTTTTACCTGTGGCTGGATAAAAGCATTGAAAAATATACAAAATCAGAACAACAACATTAATGTTTTATAAAGGAAAAAATGTGATACGAGATTGTATCTTTTACCAGTGGTAGGAAAAAAAAAAACTCCAAAGAAATATTGCTTCAAGGTTTTGTAGAAGCCTGATTTGAAGCAACTATTTATAGATGCTGCGTATTATGTTAATTTGGCTTCTCCTGACACACAAAGGCTTCCTTTGAGAGCTTTTGTAGTAAAAGAAGGAAGAAAGCAAGGGGCCCTCACAGATAGAGATATGATAAAAGCTGCTGTCATTATAACAGATCATCAGAAATAGAGAAGGAAATGCTGAGACACCATTCATCACTTTGAGCAATGCTCACAAACAGATCCTGGTTAGGTAGGACTAGCTGCAATTTTTATGAAGAGGGATTTGTTATCAGTAAAGTGCCATTTTTCCTTTTTTGCATGCTGTTTACAAACTCATCCCAATTTCTGCCAGTATTACTTGCAAGAATTCATTCAAATACCTCACTCAAAACAGTAAGAAAGAATTAATTTGTATTTGAAAATAAATTTTGTTTCCCTGAAATGTTGTTGGGTTGGGTTTTTTTTATAAATGGGATGTGAACTTTTCAGCTTCTAGACTGTATGCAAACAGATCATTTTAAATGGGTTATTTTCATTGTATTGAGGTCATTGATCACACTATTTTTTCTACTACATGACTGTAGTAATGAAAAACAAGATTTTTGACATGGGAAAACAGACCAGAGCTAATGAACTATTGACAATGCATATGAATAATAGATAACAACCAGAAATGAGCTGTGCTTTGTAGAATTTTAGGTTAGTTTTTATTTTTGATGGTTTAAAGGGAATAGTGGCACCGTGGCCACCTTCACTGATTGTTTTACCCATAAAAATGCAATTTTTTCAGGAAGAGAAGAAGAAAATCTTTACAAATGAATGTCTGCAAACACAATATGGCTAGGGTAAAAATGTCATGTCAGAAATTACGTGTTCATGGATGCTGCTTTGTGGTCAAATTCTTTCCACTTCCCTGCAGACAGACATTAGGGGAGTGAAACCCTTTGTATGGTGAAATAGTCCACTAACAGTGTAGACATCTTCTAGAAATGTGGCGCTGGATTTATTTAAAAGTATTAACAAAACACTAGAAATCATTCACTTGGAGATTATTACAACTCATTTGTATCAAGCTGTTTTTCCGTTAGTCTGTATCAGTGCCATTAACCAGACACTCAAAATGCCAGTCACTTGGGCAGTGCTCAAAGAGAAGCTTCTCTCCGGTCTATGGCACAGCAGCGTCAGCCACCATACAGCTGCTCTGGGTGCTGCCTGTGGGGAAGGGGATGAGGCAGGAGGTGGCAGGAGGTGGCAGGAGGAGGGGAGGAGGTGGCAGGAGGTGGCAGGCCAGCTGCTTGCCCACACAAAAACTCCATCCACCAGCTGCTGGGGATGAGCACCCTGGAGGATTTGTCTAGTGTGAGCAGGCATGCTGCACTGCCCCAGGGAGGGCACAAACTACAGAGGGGCTGGCAAAGTTTTAAAAATTACTTGTCTGCACTCCAAAATCATCAAGCGTATCATGTTTTGTATATTGCCCACGTAACATGGACACGTAAGTTGAGTGCTGAGGCTCAGAAGATCTGATGCCTGTGCAGGTACTGCTGCAGGCCACAGAGGCTCTGCACAGGGATTTTGCTGTGGTATGTACTACATGGTTTGACTTAACCTTAACTTCTGATAACCTTCGTCCCAGATGTTACTTGAATGAACCCACACCGTCAAATAATGTCTTGGGCTAGGAAATCTGTGTCTAGACCAGATGTAAAGATCTATTTAAAGCAGTCTCACCATCTCTTATAATTCTCTCTGTAGCAGTAGTCCGTAGTCAGGCTGGAGATGTGTAAAATCAGGGGTCTTGTCATTTTTCAAGTCAGGAATAGCAAGTAATCAGTAGCCTAGAAACATCACCATCACACTCATGTCCTTTGAGGTAGCAGCTGATACCTAGACTACAGAATCAAAATTAATCCTTCTGGACATATGGTTAAATCAACACAATTTCTTAGCACCCCATTCCTTGGGGATAGAGGCAGAGAGCATCCAGATCTCCTGCATCGTATTATTATGGATGTTATTATCATTACTTGCTGAAAAGCACTGTAGACTGAAAAAGGAACGTTTACTTCCTGCTAAAGGACCT
Source organism: Gymnorhina tibicen (assembly GCA_013399875.1). Lineage (NCBI taxonomy): Eukaryota > Metazoa > Chordata > Aves > Passeriformes > Artamidae > Gymnorhina > Gymnorhina tibicen. The sequence continues at coordinate 260,969 of VXAZ01007739.1, forward strand.
GTCTTTTAATTTTTATTCTAGCATTGTTCAGGGTAGGGGGCAGTGCTATTAACAAGAGCTTAATTCTGCTGGGATAATGAATTCATTTATATTCTTCTATGCAACTGTCTTTACCACACTTTGTCACTGAGCCACTCTGAACTTTCAGTTGATGCAACCAGATAGAACTGAATTGGAAAAAGCTGACATTTCCAAACGTGCCCAAGTAGGAAATGATTCAGTGATTCCAAGGAGTAGAGCCAACTGTAAAAGACCATTTGTAACATGATACATCTGGAACCCTAAGCCACCCTTTTGTTTTACGAGCTTCTAATCCTGCTATTTTAATGTGTGGTGCTTTCCTTTTCCATAGGAGGATTTTGATTCCATGCTGGTTTCTTTTGCATCTGCTGTGAAGAATTTGCATTGTAGCTGTCTAGAGACAGCTATCATCACAGGGACAACCAGTGGTCCCTGCCCTCTGCAAACCCCACTGGGTCCCAGTCAGCGCAGGGCAGGCTGCTGATGTAAGGTGAAGAGTACATCTAAAGAAGTTAGTCCATGACTGAGCCTTTGCCATTTCGATGATTAGACTTTGACCTTGGATTCAAAATATTCTTTTGCATTTGTCACAAAAGTGGTCACTGAGGTATGCAAGTCGTGCTGGTTCATTTTCTAAGAGCCTATTTTGCAGCATATTGAGGTATTGTATGCCCTGGGAGAACAATCAAAAGCTTGTTTTACCTAATAAGGAAACTGCTGAGGCATATGAATAACCGTTCTGTTTTCCAATACATTTCACACTGATTAATTTTCCAGTTTTATGAAACAAGCTGCAGTTATCTTTGAGTCAGGTTCAGCGAAGCAGTGCTTGACTTTAAATAGAAAACTACTGATGTTGCTGGGCAGATGTGCACAGGCTTTCAAAAGACCAGGGCTCCCATCAACACCGAATGACACCATCCTCTGCAAGCTCCCACTTGCTTTCTTCTGGCTCTAGAAACACCAACTTCCCTTGTAACTGAAATATATTTTTATTTGATACTTGCAATATTTTCTTGTAAGAACTTGTGTATCAGCCCTGCAGAAGTTCAAGTTTCATAAAAGAAGAAATGAAGTTCAATTTTACTTTTCTAATTCCTTTTCTATAGTTTATAGGTTTCTCTGAATCAGGTACTTGGTGGTAGAGAAGCTGAAGATGTGTTTGGCAGGCTGGCCAAAGGAACAGCTGAGCTGTTTGCTCCTCACATGGTTTTGTGTTGCGATTCTGTCCATGAAGAGTGTTCCATAAAGTACCAATATTAAATAGTCTTCTTTCTAACATTAGTGCTGCTAGGCACTACATTCCTGAGAAAGTAATTCACGCTTCTAAGGCACACGGTCAAGTCTTGCTTATGTTAAGCCAGTAGGAACAGAATAAACCGCTTACCTTTTCATGCTCAGCTGCCTGGATCTCTGCAGCACTCAGGAGACCACTGGTGTGCTAGAGGATCAAGTTGTTGGCACATTAGGAGGGATGAGAAGAGGTGCCTGTGACATGGCTGCAGAACCCTCACCAGAGGACTTGCACAGTTCCCTTCCACTGCTGTTCCCTGCAACATAGTATAGGAGCACCATAACTCTCTGTGGAATACTTATGCCTGCCAGCCAGGTCAGAGCCTCACACACAGATCCTTTCCAAGGCAGTAACGAAGGGTGTTGAATTGAATCCTCACACTGAGACCTCCTGGTCTGTGCATGTAGAAGGGCTCTGGCATCATATTGACAGCACAGCCAGCAGCCAGGGAAGGATTCCACACATAGGTTTAAACATTCCTAGCATGAAAGGTGCCATTTAAGCGTCAGTCATCATGTTCACTGTTGGCAGAGGGCTAGGTGGCTCATTTTATCACCAAGGCTATTCCTAGAAAAAGAAAATGTAAGTGCCTTAGAAAGGCAGAAGGGCTCCAAGTACACGAAATCTTATAGTCTTTAAAGGAGAGCATAAAGTATCGCCATTAAGCACCAATGAAATCCTGAATGATTAATGATCAGAGGAAATAGAAACAGGTTTATGTTTCTGGCTATGCAGCATCACCCCAGAATCCAGAGTGGGATCAGAGATCTGTGGTGCCAGAGCCCAGAGACCCAGGCATAGGTGATCAGAATTTGCTGGAGTTGTGGGTCTGAGGTATTTTACAAATTGTTAACTGCTGCATGAGAAATACTTCAACATCCAAAATAGAGAACTCTGGAACAAGCACTGCTTTGTTTCCCATGAATATTAGTTCATCTCTTAACCAAACTTTTTCCTGCCCATGGGAATGATTTCCACTCAGTTTATTGTTGTATATTGCTAGAGAAATGGAGAGGGTATTACACTCAGAGAATGTTTTTAAAGTCAGTCACCCTATCAATCCTATTTTTGTTTGCTTTGTGGAGTTGTCTCAGGGTACACAAGATGGCTTGCTTTCAGAATAATTTAAACCAGAAGACAGGCTTCTGGGTTTTATCTACTGGGTTCCAACCACTAATGGCATTAATAGCCTCCTCCAACCCCCTCCATGCGCCCACCCTGGATACTGTGGACATTGGATCCCCAGTGCCAACTGTTTCACCCCACAGACCTACTCCTTTTGCAAGCCACTACTCAGTGGTATGGGCATCCATTCAGATGCTCCAGCCAGGTTCCTGCTGATTTATGCCTTTGCTGATCTTGACAGCAGTATGGGGTCTCTGACACTTCCAATTCAATTTGAGCGTGTCAACTGACACATCTTCAGGCTTGCAGGTTGTAAACTTCAAAACCTGTAGACTAAATTCACTGATTGTACGTCAGGGTGTCCATGCCCTGTCCATGCCCTCCTCATAGAACTCCCTAGCCTCCAGCTCCTTACTTCATGACTCCTCATAACTTTTCCTTATCACTTTACACAGATGGGTGCACCAGCTCTATTCCTTCCCTGAAATATAATTTGAAGTCATGCAATGTAGCAAAGCACAGAGAAGTTAAAATCCATTAAGTTAGCAGCATTGAGAGAGGGTATTATGGCAGGAAGCATTCTGGATATTGCTTAACACCTATTTTACCTATCTCAGTGTCCTGGTTTCAGCTAGAATAGAGTGAATTTCTTCTCAGTAGCTGTTACAGTGCTGTGTTTTGGATTCAGAATGAGAGAGCTGTTGATAATACACTGATGTGGTTTTTTGCTAAGTAATTTTATTCTAAGTCTTTTTTGCTAAGTCATTTTATTCTAAGTCAAGGACTTTTGTTTTTCCTTGTCTCATGCTCTGCCAGTGAAGAGATGCACAAAAAAAACATACTGGGAGGGAGCATAGCAGGGACAAGTATTCCTGTCCAAACTGACCAAAAAGGTATTCCACACCACAGAACATCATGCCCAGTACACAAACTGGGGGCAGTTACCTGGAAGCACGGCTGATCTGGGTTTGGGAAGGGAGGTCTGGCATCGGTCAGTGGATGATAAGTACTTGTACTGTGCATCAATGGTTTGTTTCCTTTTTATTATCATTGTCATTATTTACCATTATTATTGTATTTTACTTTATTTTCAATTATTAAACTGATCTTGTCTCAACATACAAGTTTTACTTCAATTCTCCTCCCCATTCCACCAGGGAGAGAGGGGTTGAGTGAGCAGCTGGGGTGGTGTTTTGTCTCCAGCTGGGCTTAAAACCATGACAGGCCTATTTTGGCACCTGAACAGGGCAACCAAATGTTGAGATAAGGACCAGAGTGTGTTAAAAGAAAATTGTTATAAACGTTTGTTGTATTGGCTTAACAACAGTTGCTAGTTAAAATGTGGACTTATTTGCCCTCATATTTGTGGTGTTTTGTCTGGGTTATACAGGTAATACCTCACTTGCAGAACGTGTTCTCCGTGCTGTGTTTTGTAGGATGGGTTTATGATATGACAGTGTTGCTGATCGGGTCGCCAACCTAGTGGATGTATTCAGTATTGCAGGCACCTCTGTGCTTTGAGAGTCATCTGCTGGGAACAACTAAAAATCACACCTTTGGCTTTTTCTCCTTTTTCTCAGAGGAACAACACATGGGGGAAACACCTTCCTTTTTTTTTTTTTTTTTCTTTCCTTCTTTGTTCCTTCCTTGTCCTCCAGGCTGATTACAGTAGTCAAGAATTTTAAAGATTTTGAATATCCTGTAGCTGCCCTTGAAATCAAACTGGTCTTTTTGCTAGGAGCCAGCATGTTGTTGCATATGGTTCAGGCCTTCTTTAAGGTCAGACAAATAATTAAGAACATTACGCAGAGATCTGCCTGGAAGTTGGGTAGTTCAGAGTGGTGGGGTGGGTGGGATGTATGAGCAAGTCCCTAGGGCAGTGGGCACCTCCAACATGTTTGCACCATACCCCTAAACACATACAGAATCCAGAAAAGTAGTAACGTATTTTTAAAAAGTGTCTTGTCACCCTGGCACCCCAAAGAAGACCCAAATCTCTGCAGTGTGTTGGGGCCTGGCCCAGGCTATCGAGCCGTCAGTGTCCTCAGGAGGAAAAGGTCTTTAAGTCTGACAATGTGACAACAGGCCCTGCAGCTGCTCCAACCCCAGCAACAGGCACTGCCACTACTCCACCCCTGGATGTTACTCTGCATACTGCAGATCTTATTTCTATCTTCTCTCCGTTTTTGTTTTCCCCAGAATGAATCGGTTCAGGAGTAGATGGCTTCCTGAAATCTGAGGACTGGCCAAAAGTCCATATTCAAAAATGGCTCTATTTCAGACAGAAAAAACCCATCAAGGTAATATATGGACTTGACAACTCAGCTATAAGCACCTGTTCATCTCTTCATAGATGAAGTTGAGTGTATCTTGCTTCTAAAATTGTCCTGACACTACTGGGAATCTTGGCTCAGAGTAAAGGAAATGAGCAAACCCAGCAGCTCTGCCAAACTCAGTGCTATGAACACTGAATGTACTGGGGAGCAGAGGGAAGACTTCTTGTTCACCTGACAGTCACTGGCAAGTTCTACTGTCATATTTAATTTTCCATGAAATTATATTCATACATAGGAGGGAAGTATCAGAAAGATTATTCATGTCTTGGCTGGGGTCGACACAGAGGGGGGCTATCGGTGACAGGAGGTCTTAGTTAAAGGGTTTATTTTGTTAATGAATGAAGACCAGGTTTTCAAATGTGAGCTCATTGTCCCTACAATGAGAAGGGAGTTTTGCTGTCAGGTTAGATCTCCATGCTGCTGCCAGTTTCTTTGCAGCTGCTGCCCCTCAAAATAGTGTCCAGTTAAGGAGGTGCTAAAAATACATGATGATATGAAGACAAAAATAAGTAATTCACTAAACAGGGAACATTGTAAAAGTATGTACATTGAGTCAGAACAAAAATCTGTGACCTACAGTACTTTGACCCAAGCTTCTTCTGAGACTGCCAGTGGCAGAAAGAAAGGCAAGAACCCCTTCTTGGCTAAGAAAGTTGTTTCTAGGTGCTTTACAAGGCACCTAACATATTATTTGCCTTGACGAAACCCAGCTTTAAAACCAGGCGACTAAATAAGCAGGATAATACAGATGTGAAGCTATTTATTCAAGGGGAGAAAGCTTATGACTCAAATCCAGGTCTATTTGCAAAATTTGTAAATTCAGACACCACCAAAAGTTGTCAGCTTCACAGAATTGTGGCATCTGGTTTTCACTGAACTCCTGGGTTGATGGAAAAAGTTTTTATTCCCCACACTCTAAAACTAAACATTGTTTCCAATACAAAGTTCACTTCTGAAGTGAGCTGCTAGAGACTCTGGTGCTGCTTTGTCAGTGTCAAGGGAAGAGCTAACCTTCTGCTTCAGTAGGCTGGAGAATAGTACATGAGAAGATTCCTGATTGAAAAATGTGGCTTCACTAGAAGGCTGGTAAACAAAACCTGTTTGTTCAGATTTTATTATAGAACAGCACAGCCACATGAAAGATACAACACATCTTTGCTTCTGCATTGATCTATCAGTTGAGAAAGGGTTCAGATGCGGCCAGGAGGAAGAGCACATTCATGTTTTCTTTCAAAGTGCAGTCCTGCTTTTGTTGTCCCAATTCACTATTCTTAGAGCCACTAGAGGCCCAGAGCCTTTTCAAATCATTTTTCTTATTTACAGTCATTTGCGGATCATCCTGGCTCCTTCCCTGTCATTCACTCTCAGATACTTCCAGCTGCTGCTGCTGTTGTTGCCATCTATTGGAAAAAATAAATAATTTTTAAAAGTGAAACACGCCTTCTCCCAGACCTGTTATCCTCCATATTTCACCTATAGAAGCTGCCTTTCACATCATTAAATTGTTTCACCTCCTGCTGTTAGTTATGCCTGCAGAGCTTTTGGTAAGTCCCTGTCTCTGATGCTGAATGAGGTGCATCTTTCAAAATAGCTCTGACTCTTACCTGGGACCAAAACCCTTTGTCTCTTTCACCTCTGTTGTCTCAAGGCTTTCAGTAACCAAAGATACTTACTGCTGCTAACAACACACTAGTCACTAGTCTGGTTCATCCTGCAAATGCAGAACAGCACATTTTGGGAGCAGCTTTTAGGGTAGCAGTGCAATTTTTCTTCAATTAATGTGATTTGTGGGGTTTAACTGTGTCTTTCACATACATATTCACCCTCCATAATTTTAAAAAGCATCAGTTTCCAGAAGCACAGATCCTCTTCACCGTCACCTTACAGCTCAATTTTACCCTTTTCTCTTTTTTTTCATCCAACTAGTATTTTTACAAACAGCTGAGAAAGGTTTCATATTCTAAAATTATCTATAACTCTGTCAATAGCTGAAATAATTACCTACACCTTTTCTTGCACAGAGGACTGTATAGCTTCTCTTCAGTGTCCAGAATATTTCTTTAACATGTTTCTGACTCTCTGACTGAGTGGGTATTTTTTCTCAAGGGCAGGTGATTATAGACTGCATGTGAGGACAAGGGGCCATGACAGAGACTGAAATGTGCTGGCCTGGAGCAATCCTGTCAGAGTTAGCTGTCTGCAGGCAGGCTCAGAGTGGGCTACATAAATTCATCTCCCTCCCTAATGTACTATTTCTTCACATTGTCTTTCTTTTTACCTTTTATTGTAGTAATGACTCACTGTGCTTAAAAGCTGTAATTCTGAATTCTGGAACCACTCCCAAGCCAAAGAATACTCCTTGATGCAAGGAGCAAGAGAATAAGCAAAAGTAGATTCAAAAACAGAGAGAAGGTTTTAGAAATAGAAAGAAGTAGTGAGTATAATGTTTCATGGAGAGGCATGAGGTAGAAACTGCAAGAAATGTGACATTTTCCAGAAATGTATCAGGCAAGGGGAAAGAGTTCAAGTGACCATTATGTTTTCTGGGAAGTCAACATGAAGTAAAGATGGCCCTGAAGTGCATATTTTTTTAAATATTGCTAGGAGACAGGCATTGGATTTTCATGTAATCAGGTTTGCACAGGGAAGTGTTGAAGTTTGAGCCAGTGATCAGGCAGCATGAAAGATACTGAAGGGTTATATCACTTCTAGGAGGAAGAAAGTACTCTTGAAAGGTATCAGCTTTACAAGAGAAACTGATCAGAAGGGAAAAACTTCTGAGCCATGTACAGCATATTTATAACTTGTCTTAACTCAAAATATACCATATACTGTTATTATAATCACTGTGTCAGAACAAATTGTAATGGGGATCAGATGTTAAAATCAAGGGGAAAAATCCAATCAACAGTCCTGACTTGACCTGTGAAAAGGCAGAGGTTATTTAGCACTAGCAAAGGAGAACCGGATCTGATTGCAAGATTTAGAAGGAACAGAAAACTGTTTTACAGAATAGAGAGTAGATAAACCCTAAGTCAATGAAGGACAGAGGAAAATTAAGGAATTCCTGGATTTCTACAGGCTAAAGACTGAAAATCATAGTTGGAATCAATGTGCATCTGCAGCCCTCTGAAACGCCATGCAAGATGTGTGTCTTTTAAGCAATCAGACTTTGGCCAGAACTGATATATTCTTAGGGGAAAACATTTTGTAAGAGCTTGCAGAGCGGGATTTGATGTACCTATTAAGAAACAAGGACTCATTCACAGTCTGTACAGTGAAAAAGAATTTCTCAAAAGGGAATGATGTGAGCAGAACATCACTCTGCTAAAGCTTGTGTCAGCTTGATACTGGCTTTTGAACTAACTTGAGATCTCAAAGACAAAACCTCATACTGCTGAGCACAGACATGCAGGGCACAGACAGAATGGCCGCCATGGTGGGTGTTCTAGAGCTCCACACAAAAGAGCAATAACATCTTGAACGTTCACTTCTAGGGAATAGACTACTGCATCTGTTCTAAGGTGGAAAAGAGGTCAAATACTCAGGCTCATTTAAAAGTAAAACAGTCCGTAAAGACAGAAAGCAAATGCACAAATAAAAAGAATGATGGACATAATAAACGTCTAGAAAGGGCAAACAAAAAGTTTAATTCTGAGGAAGCAAACAAATGACAAAAACAAAATAACAAAATATAGCATTACCATTAAAAGTGTAAAAAAAAGTCTTGTGTTTTATGCACAGTGTTCAATACAGCATGAAATGAACTTATTTATGCTATCTCCTGAATCATGGAGTCTCAAGCTGAAGGGTCAAGAAATCAGTCAATAGGACAGGCCAAAGAATCAGGACTGAGCAGAGCAGTGCAAGGAACACAGGCAGAATATTACAAGGCCCATGAGATGCTCTGAATATCCAAGACAAACTCAAAGACTGAGGAGATCTAGAGCATTAGACACAATAGTGACAGGCACATGCTGATTTTAAGCAGTTGTTCGGGTTGGTTATAACCAGCCTGACAAGTGAGGAGAGAGAGTTTTTCTTCCTTTCTTATGGATGTTTCAGCCTGAATATTGATTCCCTTCCACACTGAAATTATGTTGTGTGTCTTGCAGAATTTCCACTGTTGAGCTTTCCCTTATTCTGTAATAAGTTGCTCAGACAAACTGCATTTCTGTACCTTTTTCTCTAATTAAGGTATTTAAGTAGACTCATTAAGTATAACATTTGGACAATACCCAGGCAGCAGAGATTACCTCTTTTCTGTTAGCTAAATAGAAGTGCAGACAGAGTGCAATTTTCATTACACTTGTGTTTCAGAGGGATGCTAAAAGGATTTCATAGCAGGAAACTGGGGATTGCAGGAAATGATGGTGCAGGTGAAGGCAAGTTAGCTGTTTGTTGCAGTTTCTGAAGAGTATGTACATTTTATTCCCTCAAATTCTCCTGATCCTTCTTTGACGTCTAGAAGTGAACAGTATTTACAATGTTACAAGTGATTAGAAATGACATGTGCAGAACAATCAGTTTAAGCCTGGATTCCTATAGATTTTTATCTACTCAGCATTTCATCACAGACCCAGCAACTTCTTAATGCCTTTCTCTCTCAGCAACCCGAGATTCTGCTCTTACATTTCTGAAGTCCTTGCTTCCTACTGCATCCCCTAGGTATCAGTTAGAGAAAGAGCAGAGTGCAGTGGCTTGTCCAGAGCCTGTTGGTGCTAGCAGGGCAGCGATGTGTGCACCCCAGTTTAGCCAGGGGCAAGTCCATGATCAGCTGATGGTGTCACCTTTCTTTTCTGGTAACATTCACTTGACTTTTTCTTCTCCACTCCAGCACAAATTTTCTAGAAAAAATTTAGGAATATGGTGTCTTTGAAACATTATTGTCTCTTTTTCATGTGGCTGAAATTCACAACTGGATTGAAAAGCCACTGGAGAGAGGACATGAACAAGCATGAACTGAAACTACAGTCACATACATGTCACTCCTTAGGAAGCCTTGAAGAGATGCAGAACTTCTAAAATTCTCATAGACAAGATCCTGAAAAAGATAGGATTGATTTTTTTCCTTTAGAGATAATCTGCAATGTTTTCCTTCATTTGCTCCAAGTGGGCTTACAAGCCCTGGAAAGTGATCAGTTTTGTACAGTGATCTGTTTTGGAGAGTTTCTCAAATGAAAGCTGTTATGCAGCAGGGATACAAGCAGTCTCCTCCTGATGGGGCAGCCTATGAGCAGTGTGGAGTCCTTTATCAGTGTGCCTCTAGAAATACAGAGCCAGGTACAGCATGGTATTTATAGCCAAAGAGTCTAGGGTGGGATTCATCTCAATTAAAATTTGATGTGTACAAAAGGTTAAATGAACCACCCATTTCTCTCCCCTGATTCTAAAGGGAAGCTTGTGTACCTGCCCTGGCTGCAAACATCTGCAGCATAAAAGTCTAAAGTTACCTGAAAGGAATGTCACCTTAATGTCCAGCCTGTAACTTCCCTTTTATTTTATTTCAAAGTAGCAATATTCTCAAACACAGAAATACAGGTAGACATAAAGCAACATGACAAAACATTTTTAAAGCACAATCTTACTATAAAATGCATGGGTGCAAATAAATCTGTCTCCTTGGTGACAAAGTCATCAACATCAACTTGACAGGATGCTATCATTCAGCTTGCAAATGCTGAAGTTCCAGTGCAGTAAGTGGACTGCACTTCATTAAAACCCATTTCTCAGTACAACCACTGCCAGCACCATGATCTCTCTCTGCAATTAAGAAAATGTAAAATGATCCCCTGCAGAGAAGAGTACAGTAGCAATGAAGGGAACAGAGGTAAGTCCAAACCTAAGCCAGCAAATCATTTTCTTTTTACAGCTTCCCAGAAGGGACTTGGCAAGGGACATGAGTAGACAACAAAGCACAGTAAATTGAAGGCTTTATCATGATTCTCTGCCATGCTGAAATGCATTTCACTAAACTGCATTTAAAAAAAAAAGTTTTATGTATGGGTGTATGTACATACATACATGAATATGAGTATGAATGAATGCACATATTTACTTCAAAAGTGAGTACTTTGTAACTAACTCCAAAGTTGCAGCAGTCACTGATGTCAAGACTGACCACTTCTGCCTTTTTGCCTTCTAGAAGGAGCATGACTAGCTAGTCACTGACGCTATTTACCCTGGGAAACTCTAAAGTTCAGTTCTACAATGTGTTTTTCTGCTAGATTCTCATTATCACACATTCTGATCTGCCTCAGGCAGCTATTAAGCCCCTTGTCAAGTCACAGCTTACATACTGGCTGTGAATCATATCCTCTTTTAGCCCAAATTACCTCTGCATTTCAAGAGTCTGAAATAGATACCATGCAATTAAAGCATTTTAAAAGCATTAATTGACACTTACAACAATAGCTCATTTTGTTGTTTTGTGTCAGAAAAGCCATTTGTCTGCAGATACTGTATTATTATAATTGTTTCTAATATCCCCTTTAGTTTTATGTCCAATAAACAGCATCAATCCTTTGTGAAGACAATATAATGTTCTCAGTATCAGAAGGGACTCACATATAACAGAGGAGAAATTGTATTTGCTATAGCCTTAAACCAAGTAAGGCCAAATACAATGAAATGAGAGAGTCACTGGTTTCTTTCAGCTTTCCAAAGAATGATCTAGAGAGATTCAGTTTAGAAAACTTAAAGCAATATAGGAAAGAGAAATACACATGATGTGGGTTATGGACACAAAGGGCCATTTGCTGTAAACCAGCAACTTCACTTTCTTGGCACTACGTGAATTCCCACCAAATGACCATCTGGTCCACTTTAAGTGTCAGAAAAAAAAAAATCTGGGAAACATGGAAACCTTCTCTGTTTACCTCAGACATGCAAGATCAGCATTTATACTTTGGAACTAGCTTGTTTTTACTGTGCATTGTTGTTAAATCCTATGTTCCTACTTTCTAAACAGTTCTTGCTGTCACTTCATCCTTTGTTTTCTCAGCCAGTTTCTTGTCTGTCACAACATTAAGCCTCTTTCTAAGCTTCTGAGAACAAAATGAGGTTCTTTCAGTCAATCATCCCTACCAGAGGGCATAGTGGTAAAAAATGAGATGGGTGAACTGTTAGAACATGGATTATTTTAACTCTATCTACACTCCCAGACTGAAAGCATGAACCACTGCTAGAGTCCGATTCATGGCAGCAGTCGGTTTCTTTTGAAGATCTGCCCCTGCATCAGAAGAGGGTTGGAAGCTACCAGAGTCTGAAGCCAAATCCATGGCAGAGGTGAAACTCACATAGCTGGATTCTAATGAAACTCTACTTCAGGGATTTCGAAAGGCTTCAGGGGAGTGGCTGTGTAGGAGTTTCAGATGGACCCTAGAAAATTTTCTCAGTACAGAGCTAAGGTGAATCAGGGTTAATCTCCTGATGCACAGAACAAGCCAAACACTCCTTTGGAGATCTGCAGTAAAAATGCAGGAAGAAGAGTTATTTGGTTCCCCGTTCAAGTTCCCGCCACTGTCCTCCAAATTCCAAGTCAAACGCTCCAGGAAAGAAAATAGATGCCATGACAAGATAGAAGAAGTTTCCCTCATACTGCTTTTTATTGGAAAGAAACAGATTAATTAAGAACAAAAGATTACTCTGTCAATGACAGAATGAGGTAAAATTAATACAATGAAATCTCATTGAATGAGACTGTATTCTTCTCAAATTGCGGATTAATTAATCCTTCACCCCCTTGTCTTCCAGCAGCATCATCTCCTTTTATTTGCCAGGCAGATGACTCAGGAAATCTTTCCTCTAGATTCTATGACCACTATTATAACTGTTCCTTTCTCTCCCTTGCCCCCTGTGGCCACTCTGCTTCCTTGGCTGTCTTGGTGTGGGAGCCTCTGCTGGCTGCTCACAGCTGGGAAGCCAACCTGGCTTTTCATTCACCTTCTTTCACCCTCCTCCCTATACCCCATCCCCAGTCTCCGGACTTAGAGATTGCACTAGCCAAGATAATGCATTTTTGACAGGAAATTGCATTTTCACATTATTAGAATATTCAGAAAAATGTTTAATCTAAAACTGGTTCAGAAAAAAATCCCTCACTGTTTCCAGCTTTGTTAAAGAAACTTGTTAAATAAATTAAAATTCTTTTAAATTAAAAAAAGAAAAATATCACCATTTCACACATACTACCTATTCGAATTTTGAACTATTCTTAGAAAAGCTCTTTTAAAAGTCAAGTCTTCAAAATTGTGTAAGTCAGCACGATTCCATTGAGGCATGGCAGCAAAGGATCTGGCCCCAGGATCTGTATCTCCAAACGTACTGTGAACTGCAAACCTACCCAGCTGTGACATTTTGAAATGCAATCTCTTAAGGGCTTTTGTAAATTATCACATCCTGCCTGTGCACAGTCTCAAGAGGTATTATTTGCAGATGAAACCTCTCGGTAAGTAGCATACCTAAAGAATAACAGCTATTTAGAGCTCAGGGTAGTTCCATGGTAATTATTTCTCAGTGTCTCACAGAAGAGGAGCTGTACAGGATGACACTGGTTAGTGCTCAGGGCAGTGGCCGTCATCATGAGACCAGTAATTCTCTACCTGTGGTTTCTCAGAGAGACATACTGAAATAATAGCTTGTCTGCAGCTGACTTTAAACATGTCTAATTATCTCATTCAATATGCACCTGTTACAGTCTCAGCGATTCTAGTAAATAATGAAGTAATTTAACCCCTTCCACCAATTTAAGGTTTGTTGTATATCTCACAGCTTTGAAACGAAGCATGCCTTGATCAAAAAACCTCCATGCTTACAATCACCAAATCCAGGGTAATAACCTTTCTCAACCACAGGAAATACTAGGTAATTCTGCTTGGGCTGTGGATATTTTTAGATACATCAGTCTCAGGGAAATAAAAAATACACAATGAAGAAAGATCATCACTGGAGGGACACTATGGGCCTGTAATGGGAGTATAACTGAATCACAGAAAGGTTAAAGCCCTTTGGAAGGCAGAAACCTTAGCATTAGCACAAGACACCTTGAAGGTTTAAGCATCACCTCTGAAGTATACAGAATCATCTTAAAGCAAAAAGACCACCCCAACATGCCTTGGGACAAAGAGCTTGTGACTGAATTCTCAGCAAGCTCTGACAAGAAACACATCCCTGAGCAGACTCCCCTCAGTTTCAGTCAGGAAACTTTTAGACCAGTGTTAGTGACCAACAGTTTTGCTATTCCTCAGAATTGTTGGTCTGACGTTCCTCCCACAATTGTCACAAAGGACTGCAGTAAGGAAGGCGAGGTTCCAGATTTTCAGTATGCTGGCTCACCTACAATACCTCCTATTTCTCTTTCATACATATTTTATTTTGTGTAATGAGATTTCATACGCAGAATGAATTAGAAGATACAGACTATGCTGGAGAAGATGACATCAGAAAGATGGGAGACTGGACTGAATGAGCTGCCAGAACTATTTATGGAGGGCACCCAAAACCCTAAATAGATTTACTTCTTCTCCTTGAAACATTTGTGCTCTCAAGATGGAATCAGATCAGTCCAAAGTGCTATTTCTTCCAAGAAGTTCTTGACATCTCAGAATTAAACTACATTAAAACACTGGAGGAAGGTGTTAATTCTTTCAACATGTAGAACCATGCAAATTGCAGGCACATAGTGTGCCCAGAACTGAAAACCAAGAGCAGATATATAAATGGTACCTCTCATCAGTGAAGCACGTCTCATGTGTCTTCTCAATACCAAAGGCTAAATAGCAAGTTTGTTCCAGTCACAAGCACAGCAGCCATCCAGGAGTTACTGACTCAGGAACACACTGTCTCCTTTTCAGTTCCCTAAACATATTTCCTACATACTACCCTTGGCACGTGGCTAAAGCCACTCACTCTTCACCTAACATGCAGTGTTAGTTCCATTGTTCTCTGCTGGCTTTCTGCCCTCTGCACAGTCTAACTCTGGATACTTTACAGACCATAGGAAGGTGATTGAGTTACCTCCAATTTAGTGCTGTTTAACAGCTCAAGGACTGTAGCAAGTGTTCAAATGAGTCGGAGGAGTGAAAAGAGAACAACAACCTGACATTATTTACAAGAGAGCTCATGATTTTTCCCTCTCTGTCAGCATCCTGCAAAGATCAGAAGGAAGCAGGACTAAAAGAGGAGCATGTTTAAACACTGAATGCCTTCAGAAAGATATTCCGAAGTATAATGCTCACTTCAGACAGAAGGTGAAGTCACTGTATCTCTCCCACAAATATTTGCAGGTAAGAGTTGAAGCTAATGATCAAGGAAGTTGACTACAACCTTGCCATAAACTCAAGGAACTCAGGTATCTGAAAACACAAAGTCCATTGACTTCATATTCAGTAGGCAAGGGTGTAATTACTTTTCAGGTTACTATATAGGTGGAAACAAACAAATGAGTAAACAAACAAACAACACAAACCCATTCACACATAAGACATTTCCAGGAGGCAAGGGCATTCATTAAAAAATGTTAGTATAGAGTATTTTATCTTCATCCTGCAACTTTTGGGAGCATAAAGTTATTCCTAAAGATTGCAGCCATTGCACCAATTCAGGAATATCACAATGAAGTGTTCTTCCAGCTGTGGATTACATCTGACCTGTTAAATAGCAGGGCCCTGAGACAACTGAGAAAATCACCAAGACCATAGACTTATTTTCACACAGAAAAGAAATCGTGGGAAAACAATAATCTAAAAAGTAGCTTATGTTTGGTTTTATGGCAAAATAAAAATATCATGGCAACACTGTCTAATATGGCTCTTAAGAAAATCTTTCAATTTAAGAGGGTTGGGAAATGGAAATACCATGCCCTCTTTTTTTTTTTTTCCAACTCAAGTTGCAGATAACAGTGATACATTTCTACCACCATTAACTACTTATGTCTACTGATTTTAAAAAACCCAAAAACTTCTGTAGCAAGTATGAACACAGTGACATTTATAATAGACAACAGTGGACACTGCCGACAGATCAAATGGAGCTGAACATGGCATGTATGATATTTCAGCTACTCTTTCCATTTAAGCAGAGTTAGTTTGTGCCTCTGCTTTCTTTCTGGTAACCCTGAGATATGATCATCTTTTTAAAGATTCAATACCAGCATATTTAGTGTATGGGCATAGTTCTTTACATTTCCAACACCTTTTCAAGCATTTTGTTATTGTAGTTGGAACAGAGAGCTAAATAAATAAATAAATAAATAAATCTCCAAATTCTTTAAATAAACTTTTCTCAAGTGTATGAAAATGTTCAAAACTGTTTATATCTCATGAATTCTAAAATACATTTTCTGTTTAAGAACCTCTAGAGGAATTGTTTCCAGTTTGTTTTTTTTTTTTTTTTCCTAGAGACAGAACTCTTTTGTTAAGAGTTGCCTGGATGTAATGTAGAGATTGGAAGGTTAAATCGATTGAGCCCCAGTCAGAGATGATCACTGTAAGAGAGTCCTTCTGGCAAGAATGCCATTTTTTTATTCTCAGTAATATCACCTCACTTTGAATGAAAACAGAAGTAATGTTAAATACTTGCTTTCAGTTGGCAGCAAGTGGTGTCTGCAAGATCTACAATACTGCCTCTGTTTTGTCACTGAATGAGTCTCAATCTTAATGGTCTTCCCAGACTTAATTTACAGACTAAAATGTAATTTTCTGTCTTCAGTAATGAAATTTGTGTCTCTTCTTCATGAGTTGAAGGTCTATATTATACTGTTCAGCTTCATACATGATAAATTAAAAGGCATGCAAATGTGACCACATCCAGGAGTTGGGATTCTCTTCCGAGCGCAGGAGGGTGCTTGGTGTGTGGAGCAGGACACCCATTTGAATCTTTTCTTGCTTGTCATTTGCAATTTGTTCTACCAAATCTGGAACAGCCACTTAAGCGCAGGCAAAGCGCCACCTTATGAATGGGGTAAGAGCAAAAACCACCAAGAGATTATATATGAAAATAAAAGTTGTTCCATGATGGCAGCATTTCAAGCTAGGAATGTCCAAGCAGCTGTGAGGGATGATCTACCCTGCCTATTTTTAATGGGATGTCTCAATGGGCCTAGATTAATTTCAGAAATTAAAGATACTTTTGTAGATATGTGAAGGGAGTTTCTACAACTCTGCTGAGTTCAAATCAGTGTAATGCAATAGTGGTGTACTACTGGAGATTTCCAGGTGTTCTGGAAGCGTTCTGCAGGGAGCAGTGCTGGGCACCCTGCAAAGCTGGGAGGAAGTGTGCACTGTGCAACAGCTAATGCACAACAAGGACATGCTCTCTCCCAGACAGTACTAACAGGGAGGCTACAGCTCACTCTTTTCCTGGTAAATCCAGAATTACACAGAACAGAATACACTAATGCCTATGTCCCATCACACTCCTGTTGAGATCAGTGGATATTCTTCCACCAGCTTCTATAGAAATCTGAATGGCTTAACCTTGGTAGAGGGCCAGGACATGTAAATCCTGTCCTGTAAATTAAGATCAGAAGACCATTTCTGTGACTTTCAGATTAGCAGATCTACATCTCCATTATAATACATCTGACTAACAGGATTTAAGCTTTGTATGCACTTAAGCTCCTTGGGGTTACAACCACTTGATTCCTAATTCAAAAGAAGTAGGTGTGAATGCTCACATACTGCTTTATCATACTGTCATGGCAACAAAATCCTCACAGCTGCAATGTCATTGTCAGTCACATAGCAAAGGACAGCCAGAGGATGTTCTCTGCCTCCACCCCTCCCAAAGGTTAATAACACAAAAAAGTCCTTTTCCAAAACACTGAAACATCTACTACTGGAACGTCTATTTCGGGACCACTGTAATGCAATTTTTTTCATATATGCTGACATTCTCTTTAATCCTGTGTTTTCTGCTCTTCTTTGATAAACCAATATTACTGCTCAAACCTACCTCTTTTTTATGGAAAATACCTTAAGAAATATGAAAAAGCTGTCTGGGTAAGAGTAAATATGTTAGAGGGGACTTCAAGATTTATTTGTGAAATAATTCTAGATAAAAATGTATAGCATTTGTAAACAGATACCAGTCTGGTGTAATATGTTGAATGCTTGTATGAACTGACTTCTACATGCTAAAAAAAATTTAAAAAATCAACTAGAACAAAGTTTAGAATGTCTTTTAATTGAGGATTAATTTCTACAGTGCTACAGTATTAACAACCTCTAAAACAAGTATCTGAATCTATATCCCAAAAAAATTATAATATTTGCAAATAAGTAAGTTACTAGAAGTATCATACTGTGTTGCTTTCCTGTTCATGTAAACTTCTAATGATAATGCATTTCAGAAGAAATAACAATAATAAGCAGTTGCAGTGCATTTACATTATTAAGAAACTTTAAGTACAATTCTGTACATATACATTCTATACACTTAAATTTTTCTGCACTTTTACTTTTACAAAGCCATAAACTGAAAAGACATTCAAATACATTCAAGACCGAACAGAGAGGCAAGAGAGGTATGAATAAAAAGACAACATGTTTCAGGTGGTACAACATGACATAGAAAGTACTGTACATCATCAGCCACTACCAGCTGCAGGCGTGAAATTGACAGCAGCTTCCTAGAGAGGGCTGGAGTCACCCAGCATTCAGGTTCTCCACAGTTCTCTTGGTACAGCTGTCAGGTCACTTGTCAGATTTACTTTTGTGACCTAAGAGTTCACCAGACAGGTCTTCTCCATCTGGGAAGTCACAGGGATGAATCACCTGGGGACATCTGTAAAGCCGTCAGTCCTGCTGACGGCACTCAAGACCCCGAGAACGGCGCCAGTGGCGCACGGTGCCCGACACTGACCCGAGAGTGCCACCCACTGTGAAGCTGTGCCCTCCTGGAAGCAAGTTCACGGAGCTACCCTTGGCAAACTGAAACCTGCCACTCTGGCAGCCTGGCAAAGCATCGCAGGCAGTAACAATACTGCAACTCACTTGAGCAAGAGAACACAGAGCTCCGCAGAGAAACGGGGAGTTTGTTTTTTAAACAGCCACTGTAACAAACACAGAATGAAACATTTTAATGGGCTACAGTTAATCATCTATAAAAACTGTAGGTTCAGCATGAATTTAAGTTGTAAACTGGTAATAAATAATACAGTTAAGTCTCAGCACATTTTAAAATACACGTTACTCAATAAACCTTGGTTTTCAGAAAAGCTTTCAACTTTTTCTTCAAAAAACCCACTTAAACAATCCTTTATGAACTGCAGCCAGTTTGCCTGCCTGAAAATTTTGATTTATGAAGCCCTACTGCCTAGTGCAGAACATTTATTTGTATTAACTTTCCTTTCTTCTTTTTCTTTCTAAGGCAGCTTAAGCAAGACCTGAATTCAAAAACTGTTAATGTAACAATTAATTTAAAATTATAAATTATTATAATGGCTGGGATTTGGTTTCATTCTGGTTTATTTCGTAATCATACACATATCCAAATATCCACTGAAGTAAGCTACTGTGAAGAGTGAGAGTACCACAGTCAAAGCAGTGCTAGACCTAGACTTAAAATACACATATTTCTATCTGGGCAAGAAAAGGTAGGTTCCATCTGGCCACAGAAAGGGTCTCCATGTATGTCCCTGCTAACTAGCCTTGCAATCCATCCATTAGCACGAACCTGGCCTAATGTTATGCTCAGTGGGAATTCGAAACAGGACGCTGCACCATTTCTCCAAGGCAGTTAATGTTGAACTGCGCTGTTGAGAGCGGTGTGCTGTACCTATCCTGGCAGATCAGTATCTCAAGGCATACAGGCTAGGAGATAGCAAAAGATAGCTGAGTGGAGCAGGAAAGCCCTTTCTGTAACACATCCTTTGTGCACAGGGATCCTCCCAGCTGATCTCCTGAGCTCCCGAGGAAGAAGGTAATGAGGGCACACTGAGCTTCCTCTCACCTCACATCCTGCATGGTGAGAGGAATGACATCTATCAACTGCTGCTCACAATGGCCTCAGTGACCCCTTGGCAGACAATGTAGGAGATAAAATATCTCAGCACCATATTTCTTTCTGCTGCCCATGCCCTGAAGCCAGGATCTGACCTCCAAACATTCTGGGTTGAGGTGTGAAACAACCCAATCTGTCCCAAAACAGTGTCACTCACAGTGTGTGAGTGCTGGGGAGAACCTCAAGAAATCCAGCTGCTTTCAGGCGGAGTTTATACAAAGGACGGTGTGTTTTGTTTCTGTTTCTACCAATAGTAGGAAATATCACGTGATTAAAAGGAATCTCCCTATTCCTCTGTACTGTCATTCAAAAAGTTTCATAAGGCCATGCTGTATATGAATTCATTTCAAAAGGCATATATTGAACAAGTAAGAAAATACCTTTATAACAACAATTTGTTAAAGACTACATGAAAGCATTAGAGATGCTGATGTTTGAATACATTCCTAATCTTACACAAGCAGGGGGATTCGAATGCTTTAGAAAACTAGGAATATTGCCGAGAGGAAGACAAAAAAGACAGATGTAAAAAAGAAGTTGGAAAGAGAGCACCATATGAAAATCATACTTAAGCTTTAATGTCCATTTAACAGGTTAATCAAATGTTTCACAATGTTATATTGAAATTTAAGTAAGATACCTAGGATAAAATCCTAGCTCATCTGAAGTCAATAGTAAGAAGATTTTACCTGCAATTCTCACTACATTTCAGAAGATATGTTAACAGAATAGCAACCAGCAACCAGACAAGAGGAAAAGATCTCAAGCTGTGCCAGGGGAGGTTCAGGTTGGACATCAGGAAGAATTTCTCCATGGAAAGGCTGGTCAGGCATTGGAACTGGCTGCCCAGGGAGGTGGTGGAGCCACCATCCCTGGAAGCATTCAAGAAGCAATTGTACATTGCACTTAGTGCTATAGTCTAGTTGATGTGGTGGTGTTCAGTCAAAGGTTGGATGGTGATCTTGGAGGTCTTTTCCAACCTTACTGATTCTGTGAAAAGGAGGCTTCAGTGAAAGCTTTCAGTCAAAAAAGAGGAGGAAGAAAAGAACACGTTGCTTACTTTTTTTTAGGTAAATGCCATGTAAACTAATCTACATGGCGGTCTCTCAGGTCTATAAAACATTGAATGTGATACTTTAAGTAATTTTTAGCTTTACTTTTATTAATTCATTATTTAGCAAGACTGTTTTGTAGCTGTGAATCAGTTTTTAAACGGTATTATTGTTGCTTTATGGAAGTGCAACCCGAGATTGTAGCAGTGTTGTATTTTTTTCATTTCACATGTACAAAAGGATATAAAAATAGGTCCTTGATTAATATATGATAATATCTTTAGGCCACAATGAAAAAAAATACAATAAACTTTTATAGTGCAAGTATTCCTTTTAGAAGAAATACTATCTGTGGGATACACTCAGCTGACCAAGGATTTCAAAATCACATCCTTAAGTATCCAATGCATTTTCAATTAATTGACAGCTATGGTCTTCAGTGAGCTGCCCTGACAGCAAAAAAAGAGACACAGAACTTAATCTAATCTTAGTTTCTAATATTTCATCACACTATTCTGCTTGCTAACTGAGATATATTTCCGAAAACTGCCAATATGTTCCTCACAGATCAAAAAGCAAGTGGAGTTTGTAAAACAGCACTCAAAGAATTTTGGACACATACAACTGCTAGCCTGAACACATGTAACACAATTATTTTGTGATTCAGTGTTGTAAATGCCGTTTACATTTAAAACTTTTAATAATTTTAGCTGCATATAAAACAGAATTAGTAAGTTAAATTAGAGCACCTTGTGTGAAATTTAAGGAATACTAAGATTACACGTTTTAAAATTTAAAGAAATACAACTGTTCTGTCTCAAGTCCACTACGCACCTGTCATATAAAAGGAAACTCATTTACGTGTAATGAAGACATGCATAAATAGCACAAATTTAAGGCACAAAATGGAATTTGAAAGTTAGGGATATAGCAATTCCCTGGTTTTTTATCAAATTACCTGATACACCTTTTTCTGCTGTATCTACAAATTTAAAAAAAGGTGTATTATCATAGAACCATTGAAGCTAAAAATGGAAACTGCCTATTCAAGTATGTAGTTCAAACTCTTGCCAACTCTAACTGAAAACCTTCCAAGACACTGTATGCATTGGTAAGCACCACTGTGTCATTCCGTAACCTAATTCATCTTATTGGTAGGACCTTTCTTCTGATATTCATTGGCTATTTACCTTGTTTCAAATTCATATAACCAGTTCTAGCTACACCTTCATACTTAGAAAAGCTCTTCCATGTATTTGTCATATAATGAAGAATTACACGTATTAACAATTCAATCTTTCCGACTTCTTTCTCACTTCAGCTAGTTTTGTTATTGTTCTCTGAGCTTTTAGCAGATTATCCAATTCTTCATCCCTGAGGTAGCCAAAATATGACTGTACTCCAGAAATTACCTCAGCAATCACAAGTATTCTGATTCCCAGCTGCCTGATGCAGCTCTTCCACATATATATACTCTTCTTTTGACATTAGTGAAGCCAGAAGCAAGACAGCTTTGCTGCCTACATTTTCAAGACTTCATACCACATTACCACATTTCCATCTTCTCTCTCTCACTAACTATCCAAGTTTCCTCAAATGCATCACCTTTTCTCTGAATCTCTCAGTCTGTGTCCAATTTGTTGGACCTCTCCCACTCAGGTATCATATGGTGTAATATCATCCACAAATTTTTTTAATATACTGTAGATCCTTCTTGCAGATTACTGAAGACATGAAATAGAATTAGGTCAACACAGTATAAACAATTAATGGGGAGGGAGCAATTAAAATTACCCAGTGGGATGAATTAAAGCACAATTTATATTTTGAGATGCTATTTCAAATATATTTTATCCCACTGAGCTATTATAAGAACTCAAATATCTCACCATAGCTACAGTTCTTCAATGCAATACTGATTTTTCTGCATACATAATTTAAATGTAGAATAGGAAACATGCTGACAATCAGCTCTGCTCTGCAAAGGAGTGCCATTCCAGCCACTGATTAGGTAAAAATAGGCACTTCATGTTTATTCCTCAGCACAAACTTTTAACCAGTTGATATTATATCTATTATTCTATGTATCTTTAAAATTACAAATGAAAATACAGGGAGGTCCAAATTTGCACTGACAATCAAGAATTCAGCTCCTTTCAGAAGTCCTTCTGGAATTCTGCAGTGTGATACTGTAATTCAAAAAATGTTGAACAACATGCTACAGTACTTATAAATGGAAAGGTATTACTTAATATAAAGCTTAAATAACATTAAATT
This sequence comes from Gymnorhina tibicen, assembly GCA_013399875.1. Classification (NCBI taxonomy): domain Eukaryota; kingdom Metazoa; phylum Chordata; class Aves; order Passeriformes; family Artamidae; genus Gymnorhina; species Gymnorhina tibicen. The sequence goes on from VXAZ01007739.1 coordinate 284,077, forward strand.
CACCTAGTCTATGAAAAACATCATTACCTAATTTACACTCTGTTTTCCAGAAGACTCACTTTCAGTACAACTTATTGACTCTCCTTCTGTTCTTGATAATGACTACAGGTCATATCACAGAACCTTCAGAACAGAAGGCACAGTAGCCAGCTATTCTAATTCTTGAAGCTACTCGTCAACCTATTGAAAATAAGAAAATAATTTCTTTGAAGAAATGAACAGTTAAAAATCAAAGTGAATCTGAGGATGAAAAGGTAGGTCTGAAATATATTAATTGCAAAAATAATACAGTCCATGATATTTTAGGCACAGTTGTTTATTCTTGTTCCATGTTTTAAAACTTGGACTCAGAAAAATCAGAGGAAGTTTTGGGTTTTTACCCTCTTTTCTTTTCCTTTCCACTAAAAGCACCATGGTTACACAGCTTGATTCAATCGTCCTTTTCCACAATCACTTCTCCATGAAGCACCCTTCTTCTCTGCCGCAGCATGTGGAAGTAGAGTTGTGGAAATACTTGATCAAAGCATAAAAGAAAGCAAATTAGATTAAAAAATTCAACAGATCACATAATGGAAAACCACAATTTTACAGAATGATGAACTGAGTAAAAATTATGGCACACAGTGGTTGATTTGATTAAGGTAAATAACAACAAGGCATGAACATGGCCGTGATTTAAGAAACAGTAATTACTCAGAGCTCAGACAAGGCCCCCTGAATAAATACCGTGTGTTCAAGGAACTTCACCCCAACAGTTTCCTTTTAGAAACAGGATTCAACCACATTCCAAGATTTGGAGGAGGATACGAATTTACCCTACTTGTTCAAGTCTGAAGTAAGGAGATCCCTCCTTCCTGTCCCTCTGTCATCCATTATATTACTGGCCTGCTGACAGAGTGGATCCTTATATTTAATGGCTAGAAAACTGGATTTATTCCTGAAGTGTTGTTACATAAACGGATGTAAAACTGTTAGTAAGTTATCACACCTTAGAATATTTTTTACTGACATAAATCTCTCTTGTTGGCCTTCATGATTTCTCGGGACAAAAAATTTCAGTGTGTGTGCATATTGTAAAAGTCCATATTGAAGGTCACCTTCTCAAATGAACACCTTTCATGAATGCAGATCACAGTCCTTTTAACTTCAATTTTCCTTCTTTTCAATTTCTCTCCCTAATCTGCTGCCTCGATATACAGATTATAAAAAAAAATCTGTTATATATTCTATTATTATCTAAAATATTATATTTGCTGAGTTTGGTCTAGCCCCATTCATGGTGGAATATCTGGTATATCAGGGGAACAGAAAGCAGGCTTTTATACTAGAAAGTGTTCAGCAAATTTTATACAGGCAGTGTTTATAGCATCACTGAAGATTGGTTATTATGTCATTAATATGTTTCTACAGTTAAATAATACTTACATGGCACATAGGAGAACATGACAATAATAAGGAAGTAATAGTAGTCAAAGGAGACATTGTATTTATTGGGAAGTCTCAGCGAAAACATTCCTGTTTTCTTCACATAGGGTAAAGCAGCATATATGGTTAGCAATTCACCTGCAACTCCAGCAGGATACAAAATGATAAAAAAGTTGTATCTGCATTGAAAAAAAAAACAACCTTGTGAGAAACACCCCATAAATCCAAAATTTTCTCTTGTTATTATTAGTGGCACAGCAATGTATTACAGTAGTGCCTGCACCAGAATCAAGGACCACATCCTGACTTGACACGGAATATCAGTTTCAGTTACTTTTGACACAGTTGCTTAGATTGATGAAAGAATGCATTTGTCAGTGCTTTTATTAGAAACAGTGAAGTATCAGAATGTTTTTATGTCTTTGTAATAAAACAATCCTCAAATTTTTAGTCTCCAATAATGACTTTTTTTAAATGTACTGATCTTACTCCTGTTGTCACTGACAGGATTCAGACCAGGACTGAATCTCAAATTCAGATGATCCTACATATTTTCATCACAGTGCACACACACTGGGTCAACTGTATGTATTACAATTTGTTTGAAGATAATGAAAATGTTGAAAAGCATCAGAAGCCTGTTTTACTCACTACAACGTGGGAATACTACATTTATCACTAATGGAAATTGGAATAAAAAGAGGAGAGAAAATGACAGTGCCAGAAACTTATCAGATCCATTTTAGAGTGAGCTGATGTTCAAATAAAATGCAAAGCATCCAGTTTAAAGAAAATGTGGTTTGAATGCCAAAGGCCACACAGGCAGTGACAAAATTAAAATTGTAATCAATAGGCTTTGTGCTGTCCTTTCACACAGTTCACCATGGATATACAGGTTCTCTTGAGGAACAATTCTCCAGTTCATATAGGGAACAGCAATGAGAGCTGTCACACAGAGAGAAAGGTACAGTGTGCCCTTCCTGACCAAAAGAAATGAGATCCAAACCAGCAGCAACTAAGCATGAAACCCTCCTAGAAGCAGAAGGGCTTAGAAAACTCACAGATGAGGGGAATCACAGAATGTTTCAGGTTGGAAGGGACCTCCCTGCTCAAGCAGGGTTATCCTAGAGCACGTGGCACAGGATCGCGTCCAGACGGTTTTTGAATAGCTCCTTACATATAGTTTGTCTTCATGCAGTTATAAGGTAAAGATCAGAAATCCCATCTCTCTTGGTACTGAATTTATGCCCAGTTGTGCTGTTTGTTTATCCATAAATCTTGACGGGATATTTTGGACTCTATGAAAAAATAATATCTTTTCAAATGTTTTGTTTATATTAATATTTCACCATATATCTCTTCTGTGAAAATGTTGGTTTTCCCTATTGTCTATATTAAGGAAACAAAATTCTGTTATTCAAGGCACACTGACCTGATGGCAAAAATGATTATCTGTCAATGTAATATGTTCTGAATGCATTTCTCTTTCTGAAGTCTGTATAAAAAACGAATGATGATAGCCAATCTTCCTATCTTTAAGTTCGTCATTTAGTGCTTAAACAAGTCTCTCACTTAGGCACTAGCAAAAAGATAATGTTTTATAAGAATAGACATAAATATCAGACGTATCAAAGCAGTGCATTAGAAGCATCAAACCTGCATTATCTATAAAACAAAAATAAAGGAAAATAACAAACAAACTCTTTAAATAAGTCACTTGCACTGAATGTAGGTTAGATATTTTTGTTCTACCATAGTAAGTCTGCCTTACATGTATTTTTCAAATAATGACTACACAGAATACTATTCCGGTTAACTCTCCTGAAAAACACACAGTAGTAGCGTATGTGATCTAGTGGCCAACGTCAAGTATGCTTCAAAATCAAAACAGTTTTGATATGGAACACAATTTTTGGTGGGCTAAACTAAGTCAGTATTTAACTTCACTACGTGGACATAATCTTACAGAAGCTCTGATAAAGCAGAACTTCTTATGAAGTAATAATAACACAGATTGAGTGACAACAATTCCCACATTTACAAAGAACTGACATCCACAAAGGCTGGCACAGGTGCTTAACTTTGGGCACTGTATTGAAGGGCATCATAGAGAGTCATACTGCAAATTAAAAGGTGACTCCAAAGATAGAGAAAAAAAATTAGAGTAAGTGAAAGCAGAGTTCAGACTGTGAAACACAGAAAGCAAAGAAAAAACCATACCCCAAAAACCTCAGCTAAAATATTTTTAACATTTTAAACCAAGCAAAAATGATCCCAAGTACAGAAAGCAATCAACTTGCACTTTGCTGACACATAACCAAAGCTCAAACATCTGCTCTCCTGTGTGTTAGTTCAGCATGCGTGAAACCAACATGCACAGAATCCTGAGAAACTCAAGTGCAAGACATCTCCACCTGGCCCATTTAATGAAGTATGGCAAATGGTTGAGCAGGTTGAATGTGTAGAAGGAATATCGAGTAATCTCTGTCACAGTCCATACGACCAGAAAAAGAATAACGCTCTCCTCATTCTGGATCTGCAGAAGTATAAAGAACCAACATTTTCTTCATCCTTAGGCTTCTTTTCTGTGCAAACTGCAACAGACTTCTCTTTAAGATACATAGAGCAGTAAAGCAAGAAAATTTTGGCACAAAAGTGATATGCTGAAACCATTACCATGTACAGTTCATTATCATGTGTGTTTACTAACATACAGACATTTGCCAGCTGAGCAATTATGCAAATATCGAAATATAAAACGCTATAATTAAGCTTATTCCTCCTCTTTATTCTCTACCATTTCCACCACACTATCTAACTATCCTTCTTTTATTTGTGGCTGACCTACTTGTTTACCTTCTTACTCCTCAAAACAGCAAGAAAAAACAAATGCTACAGAAGATATGTTCTTCTCATAATTGCTTTTTAATCATTCTGCATTTCACTACTCCATTTCCTAGACTTTATCTTACCTTTTATCTTGCTTATTCCTCAATGTATAATGCACATCTCCATGAAACGTTAGACAAAAGGAATTGCTTTATATAACCTACTAACTGGAACTTGGTCACAGAAGATCAGGTTTGTCAGACTTCAGGGAGCTCTAAGATAGTTAAGGAGCTGGAGCACAGATGGCTCACTAAATGAAGAGTAGTTGGTAGATCAGGATCTTTGGGTAAACTCACTCAACAATCCCATTTAAGATTTAAGTTCTGAGTCATTAAACTGCCTCATCGGTAGGTAGCACATCTCTGCTGTTTCAAAACACCAGTTCTTTTTCACTCTGACTGAACAAATAAACAGAAGTCCCCACATACAAAGAAGGCACCCGGGGATCTATTACAAACACTACCTTCTGTGAGGAAGAATTACACACAAATAATTTTCTTTTCTTTAAGAGGGGAGGAATTTTGTAATACACTTCTATGCCTGAAGGCTGAAAAGCTCCAGGGATGTCTGTGAAATAGAATAAAGCAACACAAGTTTTGTTAAAATTACAAAAGAGGGAAATGATTTTTCAAAATAAAATGCAACCCAGTGACAAAGCTTAATATATCTCCAAGATGCTGAAAATACACAACTCTTTCAAAAATCAAGAATTATAAGTGCTCATAAAATTGCACCCTCAATGTGTCAGTCAAAGAAGATGCACTTTTAGCAGAAGGATTTCAGCAACATCATAAAGAAAATGGACACATAAAAATAGCACCAAAATCACAAACAAATAGCAGCAACTGAAGTGCAAAGACACCCAAACAAACAAGCAAAGGTAAAGACAGAATTAGGCTGTTCTTTGCCTCATGCAGTTAGAGACAAACATTGATAACTCAAACTTGGATTCATGTCACAGTGCTAAATCCAAGCATAAGAGCTTTAAATAAGTATGCAGAGAATTCCTATCTGCTGCCTTGCAAATCTGCAGTCAAGAGGGGAGGTCTGGCTCTGGCCATTATCACTGACGTGCCTCTCACCACCTAAAGTGACCCTGAACATTCATGCTGCTAAGCAATAACAGCATGAAATACAATCAGACATACATTCCGATGTATTTTTTTTGGACACAGCTTGGCCTACAGTAGTGTAGATAGAGGAAATAAAAGAAATTGCTGGATACGCTAAAGATCCGCTGCAGATAATAAAAAATGGCAAAATGCAGTGCTATAGTCCAGCTCATGCGTAGACATTCGATACAAAAAGCTCGTTAATCTTTGCGACATTTTGCTTTACAGACAAAAATAAAAACACTTAGCTTACAAAAATAAAGGAAAATAAAGAAGAAGAAAGCAACAACAACAACAAAAACTACGAAAAGCCTATTTAATTTATTTCATAGTAAGAAATTTGATAGTAAAGGAAAAGATGCAGTGTAGAAAATAAGTCCTCTAGCAAACTGAAATGAAGATTTGATAACTGAGGTAGGTGCTAGGATAATCCATCTGCAGAAAGGCCTATGCCATCTGCTGGTGAGACAGTTTAATGGCTCAGTTTTTCAAGTTCTGAAGGAATTCAGGAGCACAAAATCTATCATCTAATTTTTTTACATGCCTTTCATAGAAAGCACACCTCGCAAACTGAACCTAATGTCCTACCTACTAGCTCTGAACTGCTTGTTCCATTCTGCTAATGGATCACTAGCCTTACAATAGCCACCTACAGCCAGGCAAATAAACTATTGTCATTTACACAGGTCCTTAAGTGCCATTGTGACATGCTGGATGTCATCAAATGTTAATACTAACATAACATTAAAATTTTCCAAAGGTTTCTAAAAACCTGCAAAATCGCAGCCATGTTTATCCAGGTGAATTCAATTTAAGACATACATTTAAAGACATAAATTTACATGTTACTTGGATTAATTCAGCAAGTGCTAATTAAAATTTTTGGAAAGGAACTGTTAACACAGGGGTAGTTTTGCTCGCAAATAATAGGAGTAGTCATTGATTTCACTTAGGCAGACCACAGAGGGCACGGTGCTGAAGACACTGCTAATTCACAGCTAAGACGCAGATTCAGTCTCCTGGGAAGAATCACACAAATTCCATTTTGTAACCCTAACTTCCAAAATTGCACTCAAGTGTGTAAGCATTCTCTGTAGGAATATCATTAATTTTTAAATTGGTCTTCCTTGTGAAATGAGAACTGTATTAATAGCTTTTCCTTATAAACAATCAAAACATAATTTGCCCACAGACATACCTGTTTTATACTATGTGCAATGAACCACACCATGAAGATTCTTGAACTCACTTGGACCCCAGTCACAAGCACAGATGTGCGAACTATTCCTTAAAAAGAGAAACATGTTATCTCTGTTCTACAGTTCATGTTTTAACTAGGAGAAACATGTTTATAGGAGAAACTAAAACAAAGAACTCACCAACTGCACAGTGGACTACCTGTAAATAAAAATAAGTCAGAGGTTACTGATGTGCAGCATGTTACTAGCTACCCTATATGCATCCCTTTTGATATTAATATAAACCTAGGCTCAATTCTGTTTTCTGTCTCCCACTAAGAGTCTTAAAAAGAAATACATGGCAGAGCCCTGGCAATCAGTTTTGGGATGGGCTCAATGTCTGAGCTGTGCAAATACACGAATACATTTGTTTTCCAAATTAATTGTAAATATTAAGATATTTAGATACTTACAAAGCATTTTTTTCAGCTAGTAAGCTTCCCTTCCTTTACCTTATTCAAAGAAGAATTTTACGGGACAGCACAGAGGAAGTCATATAAGGAACGCTGAACACACAGCAATTTTAAAATGTTCTGCATTCATTACAGATTAATAACATTATTATACTTTTGTCAATGACAGCTATGAAGCTTTAGATACAGTGTGTTTTCTGGTCAGTACTGTTTAGCAAATGAAGTGCTTTTCATTATTTTGGCAGGTTTGAATAGAATTACTTACTGTGGAAGTTTAACAGCACAAAAGCTGATACACAGCTGGTGACATGATTTTAATAGTTGTTCGAACTAGAGATGTTGTAGGCAAATTGAGGAAAAAAGTTAAAATGTAGATAGGCACTGTTTGTTGTGCCCGGGAAAGAACTGCAAGTGCTCCATAAACCCAAGCTTCATTCCAAAGATGTTTGGAATGAACTGAGACCACTAGTGCATAGTTTGCAAAAGTATTACTTAAAGAATACTTTGCACATCTGGCACAGACCCCATTGCAATATGGGGAACATGAATCCAGTCTCACATTAAGCAGAAGCAGGAAAGGCACAGAAGGATAGAAAGTCCAGTATAAAGAATTATATAGGTAACCTATAATCTCTGCGATGTTCGTGAGATTCTACTACACCAGAGGGCTGCTCTGCTGGCTGTAATGCCTTCAAGATTTTGCCTTTTGCATTAAAGACTCTCAAATCAAAGCAGTTCCCAGGCATTGTCTGATTTAAAGAAATATTAGATTTAAGTCTGAAAAACATGTGCCCATTTGTTTCAAGTAATCATCTTGCCCTGCCCCCAAACCTTCATTAAATAATAAAGTAAAAAAGGCTTTTAGTACTAATATAATATTTTTATTTTATATTCAGGATAATATTGTGTTTTGCCTATGATATGCAGCATCCAGTAAAGCAAACTAATGTTTAAAATTTACCTCAAGCAAAGCAAATGTCTGGAAAAATTTAAGCGTCTTTTGAACGCTTCTGAATAAGCCTCTATGTGTTCCTTTCTGTATATAAAACCGCACCATGGCAATACCTAATACCAGCCACCTATAAAAGAAAGAGAATGGATACATTTCAAATTAGAATTCTAAAAATATCCATCCATCGTAAATAATTTAGTAGAGCATTTTTCTTCATGGATTATCTTTGATTCTTCAATTGTCAGTGTTCTTAGATCATCAAAAATATCTTTAGACATAAATATTATATAATATTATGTAAACATTACACTCATCTCTTTACTTGGAAAAGGGTGGAGGATAACTTACTACCTTCAGAGGATTGACTTAATTGAGGGAATGCCCCAAAACCACCCATCCATCAGACTTTTCTCTAGCTAGTGACTACATATTTTTACTAGTAAATCCTCATGCATCTTGACTATTAAATACTGTTATTTGAAACCACATGATGAGCTTGGCACTGAAGTCACTGTTTGGGTTGCAAGTTCGTATAAGTAAAGGACCGGAATTTAAGCACATCAGTTTTACATTTTTCATGGCCCCTCAACTCACCAATTTCAGGATTGACTAGTGACCTTAATGCTTCTGTTTGTGATTGTCCCAATGAAGTTACCACTACAATTATGTCTTCAAAAGTGTTGAGAAGTGTTTTAAAACTTGATTTAAAAATCAGACTCCAAAGTGCTGCAAGATGGTTGTTCTATGCTCCTGACCTCCAGAAGGAGATATATTTAACTAGCACATTTGAGGGGGTTGGATAATATTTTTTGGGGGTTTTTCGGAAACTGAACAACAATGCCAACTAATAACCCTTCCAATGTAAGAGAAAGAAAAAGTAACAATATCTTTTAATCACAGTAGAATTTGATATAAAACTTAAATTGAGATTTGGAATGGAAATTGAGATTAAAAAAATAAACTTCTAAACTGTGAGTTGATCCCACCACCAGCCCAGACTGTAAAATAATCCAAGGCATGAGGAATTCCTTCCACTTAATAAACCCATTTTTATATAATTAAGATTTTCAAAACAGTGTACTACATGTTCCTTTAGCATAGGATTGATTGGGTTGGAATGGACCTTAGAGATCATCTAGTTCCAATCCTCCCTGCTGTAAGGAGGGACACCTTTCACTAGATGAGGTTGCTCAGGGCCCCATCCAACCTGGCTTTGAACACTTGCAGGAATGGGGCAGCCACAGGTTCAATGGGCAACCTCTGCAAGTGCCTCACCACCCCCTGAGTAAAGAACTTCTTCCCAATATCTAATCTAAACCTGTTCTCTTTCAGTTTAAAGCCATTATACCTTACTCAATCACTATAGGCCTTGTGAAAAGTCCCTCTCCAGCTCTCTTGTGGGCTCCCTTCAGGAACTGAAAGGTCACATTAATGTCACCCTGGAGCCCTCCATTCTCCACACTGAAAAAAACCAACTCTCTCAGCCTTTCAGACCTATACCTCATTCTTAAAACATCGTATTAGCAAGAAGANATCACTATAGGCCTTGTGAAAAGTCCCTCTCCAGCTCTCTTGTGGGCTCCCTTCAGGAACTGAAAGGTCACATTAATGTCACCCTGGAGCCCTCCATTCTCCACACTGAAAAAAACCAACTCTCTCAGCCTTTCAGACCTATACCTCATTCTTAAAACATCGTATTAGCAAGAAGACTGAAAACTTCAGGTTTCAATACAAAAACACTAAGAAAATACAAAAATTCTTTAATATAGATATAGGCATAACAAGAACTATGGATGGCTATTTTGAGAGGTAAAAATAAAAATCAAAAATTACAAAAATTTTAGTTTAACTTTTTCTCTGATGTTGCTGGGAACAATTATTCAGTCCTTTCTTTCTCCATAAAGCCATAGCAAGTATATTCTACAGCAACAAGAGCTCTGGCTAAGGAAGGGCCCAAGTGACAAAGCAGAAGGGTCTTAGAAATACTCAAAGGCAGATTCAGAGAGATTATAAATATTCAGAGAAATATTTACATAAACATTTGGATAAATATTTAACTCATCTTCTTATACTCCTCCCTGAGCATAAGGTATAGGCTAGCACTGGCAACAGAGTATCAGGAAATTGTCATCTTTGGTCAGATCCGTTCTTCTGTAACAGCATGAGAGCCACATGGATCCCGACAGCTCCCTGTTCACCTCGGATGGCATGGACTTCAGTATCAGCCCCTCAACAACTCCTATGCACGGCAGCTACTGCTATGCAGTCACTTGGTGTGCCCCATTCCAGCACTTCATGACAGCATTTCAAACTCACATGGAGTTAAGTCAGGCTTCCCCACACAGCAGGAATGATTCCCCTCTTTGATCCCTTCTACTTTAAGCCCATGAATCCAATCTGTCAGTGCTCCAAAATTTTCCCCCGCAAGTGTTACTTAGATTTTATAATGGATTTTAAATATGAGTGCATTTATTTCAGGTTCTCTGCCACCACTGTGGAAACAAGGAATTACTGGAATATCACTGGTAGTCTTTCACAGTGAAGCTGCCCCATTTTATAGTGAAGTGTTTGACAAGAGAAAGGTGACAGTGAGTTTACATCCAGCTGGCAGCACAAATGTGACAGCAACAGCTCTGTCCGAGACTTAGACTGAGAAGTCGTAATACATTTAACCTAACAAGGCATTTTCTGCACCTCGTTCCACAACCAAAGCATTGCAGAGGGAAGTAATCTTGGACTACACTCAGAATCAAAGACTGCAAATGTATTTTTCTTAAATGATTTTTCATGTGGACATAAATTTCTGTAGATGGTTTTACTTAGCTGTCAGTGGCTTGGATCTCAGGAAAGCCCTTGTACTGAGTATTACGAATCACCAGGAAATGGAAAGCACTTTCTATAATAAAGGCAGCATCTCCAGCTGGAACTTTCAGCAAGACTGGGTATTGATCTGTCATTTGAGTCCCTTAAATCTCTTTTAGAAACAAAGATAAGATGCAAATTTTTTTTATAAAAATGGTTGTTAACATGTAGTTATGCACTGATTTGTTAAAACTCCAGAAACATTTTGCTATATTGCACTGTCTGGACAACACTGCACTGCCTGGACAACTGGACAAATATACTGTTCTAGTTAAATATTTGTCCTGTGTAGTGCCTCGGTTAAGTATTGCTGTATTTCAAACATGTATTTTTCTCTTAAATTGTACCCATAAATGATTATAAGAATTTAATTCTATCTCTTTCTTCTCTGCTTTAACAGAAAAAATCCAATGTTGCATGTCTTAATTCCTTTTGATATTAATGGAAAATGGGAGAGAAGGAAGTGGGAAATACTGAAGCAGCACCTAAGGTCAAAACTAATATGGTTCGATAATCTTTTAGAGACATATAAAAGTCAGTGGCAAGAGTCAGTGTTCATTAGCAAATTCACACATGGAGCACAAGACTGGTAATTCAATGAGGTAACATTAACCTCATGTAAAAGCACTTCTCAAAAAGTGCTGCAATAATATATGAACAGACTTGAATACATATTCAAGATTCACAGTTGCTAGTGAGAAGAAAGCCATTACGATCACATTCCCGGCTTTCTCCATCAGTGCTTGAGCTCCTGTCTCAACTGCAGTGTGTTAGTTTTATTCTGTGGGATTCAAAGGGCAGAGAGATCACCTACTGGTAACCAAAGTAAAACTGTTCTCATGGTGAATATCACCCTAGAAGTTATAAAATTTTTAGTTCTTAGCTTTCTTTTAAGCATGTGGAAATTAATGCGTTGGGGTTTTTTTCCCCAAGAGTTAGTGAACAGGGAAAATTTTCAAGAAGCGAGAATATGTGCTTTGAGCGCTAACAACATAAACCTGACTGCTCTTACGACCTGTTATTCAAAATAAATACCTGCTTTCCTCACAGCAAAGCCTCGCAGCACGGAGCACAAGCTGAAATGAACCTGCTGGGCTACTGCAGCTCTTCCCCCTGCACCGGTCCCCGCTCATTCCTGCTGCCCGCGGGCGCCGCGGGCCGCGCTGGCTTTGGACAGCTCTGCCTGCCGGGAGCCGGGGCGGGCTCTGCCGCTCAGAGCCGGGGCGCACCGACCCGAGCGCGCCGCCCCACGTGGGACCCCGGCCCGTGAAGCCCCCGGCGGCACCGAGGAGCGCTGTCGGCTCCCCGCGGGCGGCCAGCAACCCCCTCCGCATCCGACGAGGCCGTGCCGCGGGACGCGGCTCCCCCGCCCGGCATTCCGGTCCCGGCTATACTTAACCTCCGCGGCGGGCGCGGGGTGACGCGCCGGCGGCTGGCAGCGCTGCACCGTATTAGGCAATGCCCGGCAGGCGAGGAGAGCCCCGCTCCCGGCGGCTCCCCCGCGTCCCGGCTCTCCTGCCCGGNCGCTGCCGCCCGCGCCCGCTCACCCCGCGGTCATGGCGACGTTGTAGAAGATGAGCCAGGTCGTGGCCAGGGCGCCTAGCTTCTTCTTCTTGCCGTTCTCCTTCTCCTCCACCGCGCCGTTGCCGCCTCCGTCCTCCTCGCTGGACGCCATGGTTCCCCGGCCGGGAGCGCGGCGCACACGGCGGGGAGGAGGGGCTCCCTCCGCGGCGGGGCTGGGGCCGCGCTGACAGCCCGAACGCTGTCCCTCACCCCATCTGTCTTCCCCGAGGGCCGCTGCCGCCGCCAGCGGCTCACATGGCCCTGCGCGCTCCTCCCTCCGCGCCGCGGGGCTCCCCGGGTCAGCCAGAGCCTGCGGGGGCGAGCGAGCCTCCATCGGCAGGGAGCTCCTGGTGGGATGGTACCCGGCCTTGCTGCCGACAGTCAGGCAGCAGCCGCGGGCACAACCCACTTCAGAAAAAGTGACAGAAAATAGCGCAGTTCTTGGAAACACAGAAATGTGTGTCTGAGATTGAACATCTGGGAGTCTGGCTAGAGACCGACTGGTGGGAATATGCCCACGCCCCCACCTCAGAGGCCAAACAGCCACCTGCCAGGGTGACCTCGGGAGTCTGGTAGGTCTCCATAAATACCACCCTAAATACACGAGGAAGACTAAGGCCCATACCTGAGAAGGGGAAATTTCTTCCAAGGGCCTGAAGAGCACCCAGCTGGCAGACTGAAGGATGACATTTGAGTATTCACGTTACCTTGTAAAATTTCACTCTCTGTGCAAGTGCACAGGGTAGCTAAGCCAGCACAGGTAGCATTGCTGGGGCTGGCTCTGGAATGGGGACAGCCTTAGCCTGAACTAAGCTGATGTGACATGACCCTTCAAAAGTGTGGGCTGCACCCGCTATCCTGACACCTGGTTCAGTTTCTGCTAGCCTGGGGATGCCGCTTGCTATTTGGGGCAGGCTCCTCACAGCTAAGCATGGTGACCATGGCCACTCAGCCCAAATACCTCAGACACAGGCATATACAGACAGAAGAATTCCAAAAGTGGGTCAGGGTATCTTTTAAATGCCACCTGTTCAGTAGAATTTAAAGAGCCTAAGTCTATCTACTTTAGGATGGGATAGGTATCTCAATGTTGAAGACATGTGGATGTCTCAGGTTGAGGGCCTTCATGTAAAAGATAAGCAGATGTGCCATAAAAAACCTGTCTCCCCCTCGTCACCAAACCACACAAGCAGATGTTCACCTTTCAGCCTCAAAATACACACCCACTGGCAACAGCAAATGTGTAATGTGTGCAAAATGAGTAGTTGGCAAAGAAACACGTTTTATATGCTAGTAAGATTACAGTAGGTACCAATATTATACATACACAGATGCTTTTTGTGTTCAAGTCATAAATATAATCCAGCTTCAGAGTCCTGTAGTTAAAAAATTAAGACAAAGAATTTACACACAGGATTGAAGTTTTTGCCAATACAGGTTAATCTGAGCCCACATGTCATCTCAATGTAACAGCTATTAATTGGTTTAAACTATAGCTTTCCAAAATATTTTCAATATTTATTATTTTAATTCTGGCTATTCCTGCTATCTTACATGTTTTCTCCACTTGAATTCCTCTTCTCTCTTCAAACTTCCTAACTTTTTGGCTTTGACATGTAGTGTTGAAAGAGGCATCAAAAATTAACCACATACTAGGAGTAAAGTGGTTTCTTTCTCATTTGATTTTGCCAATTTATACTTCATTAACTGATGAAGACTTTCTTATTTTAAATTATGATCCATGGAGAAAGGCATGACTAGATCCCAATTTTTAATATCAGTTTTTACTTCTTACTACTTTTAGCTGTCCTTTGCCATTTTTCTTTTGAGATTTTTCCACAGCAGATTTGAGGCAACAAATCCTATTTTTTTCTGAAGTAAAAATTTTCCATTTTTTAATCCCTTCTTGGATGTTTTCCATGCTTTTGCTCAGAGTCTTTTAAAATTTGATAAGCAATGTTGGTCTAATTCTCATTAGAATTCTGTAATACTTTCCTTCCCCTATTTATTTACTCAAATCTATTGATTTTGGATACACACATTATCTGTAATGATGACTGGGTTTGCCTTCAGTTAATTTAGTCAATTCAGAACTTACTGGTGAGGATAAGCATCTCAGTGTGTTTGCTCTAATATTGTGGTTACTATTTATTGAGCTTACAGTTTCTCTTGCTATCACACTACTCATTCACTCAATTGATGAAAAATTTCTGAATATTCCCATAATCTTTTTTTGGATTTAAATAAACTAAACATTTTTTCCATTTGCAAGTTTTGTCATCCCCATTTGTCTATGTTTCCCAACCATTTATTAATGTATTAAGCACAAAACTTATTACAGAACTTTCATAAACACCCCAGTGCTCTAATTTTGCTGTAATAAACTTGTTCTTTGTTTCCATTTCCCATGCTTTAATCCATGGAGGTCTTTTATTCCTTAGTCTGTAGCTACTTTATATCCTTGGTAGCTCTTGTGTGACATTTTTTTGGCAGCATTTTCAAAACATATTTGTTGTGTTAATGCTTTTTTTTACAAATTTGTTTTTATAATTACATGTTCCAGGAATTGCAATAAATTAGTTGAAACATAATTTCTTTTTCATAGGTTTCCTATTGTTATTCTTTAAATCATGATTTCTGTCAATTACAATGTATATATTTGTGGTTACTAGCCTGTATTTTCTGAATCCTATATTTAAATTTGATAAAGTGTCAGCTGTTTGCAAAGCATTAAGTACAGTATCTGTACTTAATTAGAAATAATGTTCTTTTATAGTAGCAAAATTATTTCATCTAATATTTCAACTTTGGCTAGCAGCTTTTAACCCCCAAAAAATCTCAAAATGATTCATAAGACAGATTTTCTTTACATACAGAAATTTAATCAATGGAAGTGAATGGGCTTGTACATTAATCACATTAGCTAAATTAGCTTTTGAAATCTGTTATGACTGGCTTATCAATTGAGGTGAACTTTGCTGTTATTCAAACACAAATCAACCTTCCCAATAAATTTCAAGATAGTCAAATCAAGGTCTTTTGTGTTGTAGGCGAGAGCATCACTGTGTTTCATATTCATTCCCAACCTTCCCTGGCAGTTTACCTTTATTCACTCTAGCTCCAAATCATCAACACTGCTCTACCGTTACTACAAAAACGAGTGGTTTTCCTGATCTTCTTCATGATTGATATTATTAATATATATTTTACTTTTAGATTCCTATTGCACACATATATATTCAAAACCTTATAAAGCTGAGTGGTTTTTACATCCAATCTTTTTCCAGAAATACAAAGTGAAGCTTTCATGAGATTATTTTCTAATGAAATGTTCTACAGTGTTTTGGGTTTTTTGTTACAAAATTTATCTATTCAATGTGGAAACACTTCTATGAAATGAAAAATTGTAGTGCTTTGAAAATAATATAATGACTTATCAGCTCCACTATCACAGGGGGAGGTCATCTACTACTGAATGCTGCAAGAACTACTTAAAATGAACCCTGCAGAATCATCTTTATACTTCAGACTAGTTAAATGTTAGACGTTAACTTAAGATCCTGGCAAGGGGACTTTGTTAAAAAATGTAACAGCTTAAATTCTGCTTGTCCTTCTGCCCTGTCTTCTGTTAATGTTCCCAGCACGCTGCAAGAACAATGTGTTTAGACAACACACTTTATATATAGTACTTGCACACTATTCTAGGTTTATGCTATGTAGGAATCAGTAAGGTATTCAAGGATAAATGCAAGTAAACAGAATTATGTCTAAATTGAACAACATTTGTATGTGTCTTTTTGTGCATTCATCCAGGTGTATATATCTATTATTAAATTTACTATGCTAGGAATTTGATAGAAGATGCTTTCAAAAGATGTGGTATAGAATGGATTGCATAAATCTTGTGGGAAGAACTAGAAGATCTGCTCATATTTGGCACTTCTAGAGTTGGAGTTTTGCAGTGCTACTGCAAAATGAATGATTCATATTAAGCCTCTGACTGTACAGCTCAGTAGTCAGCAAAGGAAAAGAAGTCATCAACACAGGCTGAAGTGGAATTTTATATTTCTGTTATAAAAATAAAAAAATTCTAGTGTGAACACTTAGAATTTTTTGTATGAGAACTATTGATTCTACATATCCGAAACCCACTGGTTTATTAAATGTTCTGAAAAGCACCAGTCTGGGAGACCCTTGCATACTGTTCTGTTTAATCCTCTCCAGGAACAAAACCATAATGCAAGCTACAACGTTGAAGAACAAACACAAGTTAAAGGGAGATGACTATCATGCTCATTTGAGTTTGGTTTATCTGAGTTTTTGGTTTATCCAAACTCAGTGTACTTTTTGCTATAACAGACTAACTGAATTCCATGCAACAATTATTTTCTTTATGGGATATTTTAGATATGATGTGACCTGTGCAGTTGGCATCTTTGCACACTGCAGACTGGCTGTATCAAGGAGCTAACTCCACTCTAATATTCTAATTGTGTATATACATATGTATATATATAAAATGTTTAAAACTGAAATTAGTACCATTAACTTCAATGGTACTGTTCATGTGAGTAAAATAAAATACACTTTGGAAATTAATTGCTAGCATAAATATATTCTTAAATTCCCTTTTCTATATAATGCAATAAAAGTAATATTCTTCTTATAAAGAAGCTTTGCTACCTTGCCCAACAGATATCCGGCAAAATTTTCACAGGGTTTCACAAAACACGCTTCAATAATACTAAAACGTCCTTCTCATTTTCTGTGTATTTCAGTGGTAGCTTGCTTGTGTGAGAACTACAGCAGAGGAGCCTGCTTCCATTATTAGTTTCAGAGCACACACAATCTAAGCTTGTTTGTTAGTTTTATTTCAACAGCTTGAGTTAAAAAGGGCTCTTTATCAAGTGAGTAGTGTTCCAGTCTGATGCCCATTATGGTCAGTAGAAGAATTTCTATTTCCTTCTTCAAAGAGTGGTGGAGAACAGAAAGATTAATTTTAACTTTATCATTGGTTGAAAACTGGTTTGAGTTATCAGCATGAAAAAGTGACCATATTGGGTGTAGTCAGTTTGGCCACACTGAGAACAGGTGTTTGTGCCAAAAAAAGCACTAGGACAAGTGGTTCCCTACAGCAGTGTTGGGAAGCTGGCACAGAGTGATGCTCTGGCCAGCATCCCCAGGGAAGCCCAGGCACCCAGAGATCCCAGCAGCCAGCACCTTACAGGTTATCTGCCTTTTACAGGTGTATCACAATACATTACTACAAGATTGCTAAAGTAAATAGCATAAATACATTTTTGTGTTTGACTTCAATGAACTTGTTATCCAAAATCATTTAACAAAACTGCAGAATAAACATATGAAATACTACTTCATGTGAGTTGGTTTGCAATTACTGCTTTGAATTCAGAGAGACTGAGGAATGTAAACCCTTGTTTCTGGCATCTATGTGCAAATATTAACTAGAAAGTTGAACATCACAATTTTTAACATGGTCAGGGCAAAATGAATTATTTTATAAAATTTATTACTAGAATCTTTGCCTAGTTCT
This sequence comes from Gymnorhina tibicen, assembly GCA_013399875.1. NCBI lineage: Eukaryota > Metazoa > Chordata > Aves > Passeriformes > Artamidae > Gymnorhina > Gymnorhina tibicen. Next base: position 302,085 of record VXAZ01007739.1, read on the forward strand.
AAGATTACAAGGATTTGAAGGAAATCCAGTTATATGCTTCATATAATCCTACTTGCATACTTCATAAATATTAAGGTAAAAAGGGACAATTAAATAATTTTAGCCTGATTTCCTATATAACAGCAGACACCAGATTTACTGTATTGATATGTTTCATATATTTTCTCTGTACATAATGAAATAGATAAGAATATTGTAAGCCATGCTACTTGGACTCTTGCAAAATATTAGCACATATACAATAAGATTATAGATGGGAAGTAAATCATTGTGGTCCAGTAGTTAAAATATCTACGTGTGCCTTGTAACTGGGAAAAACTTTGTCTTAGTCAAATCATCATATGGTTATGCATTACTGTGTCTTGTATGCCATCCAAAACATTTTGTACTTGCCCTGTCAGAGACAAAAGCTATGATTAAATGGATGGCTGGCACTTGCTCTATTCTCTTTTCCTTTGATTATCATTTCTTCACAGCTTCCAGTTCCAAAAGCAACCTACACAGTGGACTATAATGAAAATGCAGTCAAAATAAAGGTCAGTGGGACTGATTCGTGAGACAATCATTGTTCTTCATATCTGTCTCCTTGCTAGAAGTGTACTGGCCTGACTTCTTCCTGGCATCATACACCTTATCTTACAATACAGCAGCAATAAAACTAATATATGCTAAAATAAATAGGCATGACAAGTAAAATACTACCCCAGTAACCTGGAACTGCGGTGGACCTCCGTGGCCTCAATGGTTTTGCCTTCCTCTTAGAAAATGCTTGTTTAATGCAGATGGGTGTCAACTGAGTGATTATAAAGAACATTAGAACATCCCTAGCAGATTGTCATTTACAAGTTACTGTTCCTAAGTATCCTTTCCTACTGAAGAATATAGGGAAATGAATCATTGTGTATCATCGGAATCCAGAACTAACCTTCATATGGATTAACTCTTGTCATAATTTAAAAAATAAGTCATAAATTATACAAACAAACAACGTAAAACACTTACCAAATCAAATTAAAGTATGTCGCATCTTTAAAATCCAGGAAGTGCGTTACACTGGAAATTAACCGAATACATGCGTTTATGAGACCCCACCTGGAGTGCTGCATTCAGCTCTGGGGAACCCAACATAAGAAGGATGTGGAGCTGCTGTAGTGAGTGCAGAGGAGGCCATGAACATGGTAAGAGGGCTGGAGCAGCTCTGCTGTGGAGACAGGCTGAGATAGTTGGGGCTGTGCAGCCAGGAGAAGAGAAGGCTCTGGGAGAGCTCATTGCAGCCTTCTGGTATCTGAAGAACACCTACAAAAAAGCTGGAGAGAGATTTTTTAACAAAGACATTGTAGAGAGACAGTGATAAGACAAGGGGTAATGGCTTTAAACTGAAACAGGGTAGATTTAGATGAGATGTTAGGAAGAAATTCCACGCTGTGATGGTGGTGAGGCTCTGGAACATGATGCCCAGAGAAGTTGTGGATGCCCCAAACCTGGTGGTGTTCAAGCCCAGATTGAACAGGGGACTGAGCAACAGGTATAATGGAAAGTGTCCCTTCCCATGGCAGGAGGATTGGAACTAGATTACCCTTAAGGTCCATTCCAACCCAAGCTATTCTATGACCTCTTAGCTGTATCTGAACAACAGTACTATACAAGAAGAGAAGCATGGAAAGAAAATGTCTACGTCAGTCATCTGAGACTGCTTACTTCAGACAAAAATAGCACGTATTCATAAAAACACCCTACTTAAAACTTGCTATAAGGCTGTCTAGAGACAAGCCCTAAGTCAGAGAACTGTTGGACAGATAGGCTCATCTGTGAAATCAACAGAGTCACTATTGCAGAGGCCGTCTTCAGAATGAGGTCCAAAATAGAACAGATGAATAATCCCCTGGACATGCCTGTTTTTCCTGACCCAGACCGCTGAAGTACTGTCCCCAGCTGTACCTTCCCACCTCTTCACATGCCTGATCTAATTCCAAGGTGAGTCAGAGGGATGACATGATCCCACAGGGAACTTCTCTGCAGTGAGGTAGTTTTCAGTTGGATCAGCTGATTGTGCAGCCACAAATGAAATGGATCAAATTCCAGATCTAATACAAGAAATGTGGTGGCAGCACATAGTTGTGGGCACAGGGAGTGCAGTGTTGCTACATTCTCTTTCAGCTGTAGATACCCAAAATTAGATGCAATTTGAGATTATACCTTTGAACTAGACTCCTTACTTTTAGATAGCTAACTTAGGCAGCAGTAGGAAATAATAAAAACATCTTGAACTCCATCCAGTAAAGATGTAGTTCACATCTGTTTATTAATAGCATATAGATTAACACGCCTGTTTTTAATAGCATATTCATTATACTACTCATACATAAGGTGGAAAAGCTGGTTTCCATGGCCATTTGTGTCTGAGTGGGCAATCCCCATACTTCATGGGAGAGTGCTCTAACTACACCCATTGCTGTGTTGTGGAAACATGCTAGAGCCATGAGACAGGGAAAAGAGCGAGATACAACACAATATGGAGTTTTGGAAGGGCTTCACACTGTGTCCAACAGTAAAAAAAACATTTTTTATCAAAATATGAGTGATGATTACAGAGCCTTAAGATGCTTCCTGAGTATAGACTACATTTTTCAAAATGTTGAGTAGGGTATTGGGAAGTAAAGTTGGGTTGCAATGCTCTCAGGCTGAAGGTAGTCTAAAACCCCAGCTCCCCACATATGTTGTGTTAGCTCTTCCTGCAGGGCTACTGAATAAAATTCTGCTTGTTTTGAAAGAATTCCTACAATTCATTTTGAACCCATCAGAAAGAAGGGATGAGAAAGGAGGGGACAATAGAGGCTCAGAGAACATCTACCATATGTCTTTTGTGAACACAATGGGGGATGATGAATGAGGAGAAGGTAAAGCATCCTCTGAGAATATCTAGCAGATGTCATTGAATTGAGGCAGAATCCAAAGAAAGCATGCAATTCCTTACAAGTAGTCAGTTCTAAGCAGTAGATCAATGCTAACCTGCATTAGCTGCTGAAAACAGTTGTTATGGATAGGTAAAGAAGCAGAACTAAAGGCCTGGGGAAAAAACCTTAGTAAAATAACAAAGTGCCTAGTGACTCTAAATCCCTGTGGGAAGAGGCTTGGTGTGCAGTTTTCATTTGATGTGTCAGACGCCTGCCTAATGCATGCAATCACATTCATTATTGAGCATGGTTAGTGCTATTGATTGCATCTAGTGTTTCTGCCCTGCAAACAGTCACAGTACCTTTTGCATTTCTTGTTTGCACGCCTGTGATGTGCCCTTATTGCTCTGTGTCTGACTCTTTCCCCAAGTGTATACAAGAGCCTAGTTTTACTTAATTTGCAATCCAACTAGTTCAGAGTAATCGAACAGTACTAAAAGGCCTTAAGGATAATGACTTGAGTTTTATGGGACAGCAGGAATAGGCAGAACGTGTCTTATCCTATGAGTCACATTGTTAACGTGGGACACACCCCACTGAAGCCAGCAATATAGTCTTACAAAGTGGAGTAGCAAGATAAGCAACCAAAGGCCACGGGATATTCCAGGCCCTGTGACCAGCTACTGATAGCTACTGATCTCCATGGGCTGTGACCGCAGAGAACTGGTCATGCTCCCGTGCTGTGCTGTGAGAGGTGCTGGCATAACCACCAACCTGCACTTTGCCGTCAGGCTACCCATGTCACAGGCACGATGGCGTTACCAATGGAAATATGCAGTCAGCCCAACGTATAGGGAAGCTCCAAAAATCTTCCATAGGAAGCAAACGTGTCTGGGCACAAAACCGTCTCGTCTCCTAAGTAGGGGGGACAAAAGAGCTCCGCATAACTAAACAATATAACCGTCCGCCTCGGAAGTCCGTGCCGGCGCTAAGATGCCTGTCTGGGGTGGCGGGGCGGGCTGGGGCCGGATGGCGCTGCCGGGGCCCCCGCGGAACGCCGGGGGGCGGCGGCGGGTCCGGCCCCGGTTCCCGTCGTGCTGCGCGGGAGGCGGCGCCCCGGCGCTGGGAGGA
>VXAZ01007739.1:306365-417720 GCA_013399875.1 Gymnorhina tibicen
CGGTCACGGTGCGTCCGGGCCGGGTCGGGCCGGGCACGCGTCCCGGCGGGGGCGGCGGGGCCGCGGCCTGGCCGGTGACAGCACGGGGACCCCTGCGGGCCCTTCTGGCCTGGCGGGCCGGCGGGCGAGCGCGGGGATGCTCGGGGGGGACGAGCCGGCCTGCTCAGCACGAGTAACGCTACAGCACAGCAAAACAAGTAGTGAGAAAGATCCGCGCTGGAGTGTTGTTGAAAGGATGAACAGTAAAAAACACCATCTACAGTTGCTTCACAGACAGGCATGAGAAAATCGTCAAAGCGTTTTGTGTTTAGTGCTTTAAAGGGGATTCCTGTGGGAGTTTTCTCTTTTCCTTTCAAGTAAGACTTGACGTGCTGAGATCAGGTGTCATCCCAACCTTGCTTGTTCCAAGGCCAGACTAGATGGAGAGGAAATATCTGGCTTTTACTTCACAAAAATTGTGCTTAACGCTGATGTGTCGAAACCGAAGGTAAAATAACACATAAACAGTTAATAATTAGTTTTGTATGTCTGATTTGAGATTGTGTAATGTGGTTTGTTTTCGACCTGCTGCTGACATCTTTTTTACTTTGAGAGATAAAAGCTTTGTGTGGAGAATCCCATAATATAAAGGGACTTTATCTCATATGTGGATAACGATATCCCTTCCCCGCGATTATTTTCTGACAGCAGTGTAACACTGTATAAGTCTGTTGACACCAGTTTCTTTAACGGCCTTATACTTGCTGTAACTTTCAACTACAGATACATTGTTTCTTAATGTTTATCAAACTTTAGACGTTTGGGCTCTGATTTAATTCTTCCAGCTCTTCAAAGAAAGACCAAGTCAAAACCCTTTGAAAAGTATGTATCTTCTCAGGGGAAAGGATTAGGGCATAAACAAGGTACTGAGACATAAATTCTGTATGTATGTTATCAGAAATTCTTAGTCTGTTGCATCGAAACAAGACATAGCTCGGTCTTCTCGTTTTGAACTGTTAACACTTTTAAGCTTAAGGCTGGAGTTCAATTAGTGATTTTGTTGGTGGCAAACTTGACTGACTTATTTTGGAAAGTAGTAAATAATTTTTCTTAGTTGTTCTGCTGTCTTCTAGTGTAATTTGACAGCTGAAAGTGAGGAAGAGATTGTACTGCTTGCCAGTTTTCCATGGAATGATTTGAGCTAATAAGATTAAAAAATGATAGGCTCAGGTTCTGGCAGGTGTTCACTTTTTTTCTTCCTAGTGCCTCTGGTGGGCAGGGAAGCTCAGACTGCTTGAGTGGGTCTCTCTAGAGCTCAGTCCAGTGGATGTACCCCTCAGCAGTGTGAGTCTCAACGCAGGGCAGTAGCACCCACCAGTTACCTCAGTGGCTCCTTTGCTCTTTTCTAGGTGCAGAGGATGCCAACGCCTTACCAACTGTGCTTGCCTAATATGATCACCAGTAAATAATTTTCAAAAGTGTTATTCTGTATACTGTATGAGGAGATAGAAATAACCACTCAGTCCCAAATTGTTCTTGGAAAAGCACATAGTGGGCAATGGGCTAATTTTCACTAGTAAATGGCCTCTTTCTTTTGGCCCCTTTCATGGTGTCCCGAGGGAGACTGAAGGAGCAGCAGGCTGTTCAGTTGGGGACAGCCTACTTTCAGGAGCCTGCTGCCTTTATCCGTCACTTAACTGGATTTGTGCCAGGGAGATGGGAATGATGAAGTCTCCCAGAAAGCATCCCTGGGCTCTTCTTCTCCGAGGCCCCTTGGGAATGTGCTATTATCTGGATGAATTTTTTGGCAGGCTTCATAAGATAGCATCAACTGTAGAGTAAGCTCTCATGTTCCCAGGAAACTTCCAAAAGTTGTCAAGCTGTAGTGCTATTTTTCATTTATTTTCTCTGACTGAAAGTTGAGTGCTCTGCTTTTGTTCTTATCCAGCAAGAAAGTTTTCTTTTGAAAATCAGATTCCTGAAGCAGAAAGTCAGTCAGCAGCTATTCTTAATTTCATATGAATTTGGACATTGGTGTAGTTGATAGTATTGCTGCAATAGCTGTGCATTCTTTTCTACTGAACAGATGATCAGTACTGTGGAGTAGTTGGAAATTATTTTGGAATCATTTAGGATAATGGATTGCAGAGAACGTATCTGGAACTAAATTGTTTTCCATCATTTTGAGGAGCATAAGTTCAGGACAAATTTTTCAGTTTGTCTGGCCAGTTAGCAGCATTTGACTAGTCCTGTTAGCATGCTGCTGCAGTGGAACCTGGTCATCCATAATAGTTTACCATTTAGTTTCAACATGGTACACCTGTTTTTTTTAGGTGTAGTTGGCAAAAGAGTGTTGTTTAAGACTGCTATTAAATTAATATTAAAGAATTACCAGAGGATTGAGGAGGTTAACTGTTGTCATCCTCAAGAGTCCAAATCTCTGGATGAAGCCCAAATACTTTCCATTTTCTGAAGTTTCTTTTTACCATATTTAGGAATATTTCAACAGGAAGGGATACTAATCAGTGGTGACACAAGGTTTCACAATCAAGTCAGGGAACCTTTGACAGTGTGTCCAAATAAAGAACATAATAATGGAATTTTAAAAAAGAAAAAAATCTTCAAGACACTGGGCCTGTTGAGAGTATAATTAAGAAACTAATCCTCCGTTTAAGGGGTTAGAATTAAAAGTGTTCTTATTAGGTTCATGGGTCATCTGTTTCTGCTGTATTTCTCAATCTTAATCATAAAATTATTGCCAGAGAAATATTATTTCCTGAGAAATACAGATTTATCTGTAAGTTTGACTCAGGTAAAATAATGGTGAAATGCGCTTTAAGAACCAAAAGACTGTCTACTAATCTGTCATGACAGGCTAATTAGTAATGTAGCAGTGCTTAGGCTAGGTTTGATGAAGAACTTACTGCTAAAGCAGTTCTCAAGTGTCATTTAGATATTATGTCAAGAATAAAATCTGTAACTCAGGTTCTGGTATAAGTTGTCATAAAAATCACACATGATATTAAGAGGAGGTGTTTAAAAAACACGGGGGTTTTGGATTGGTTTGGGGTTTTTTTCTTACAGTGAAGGATGAAAGTATTTGCATTTGCTTTGGATATTACTCTAGTTCTTACTGTGGTGGTTTGAGGCAGCACAGGAGTGGGAAGAAATTCAGGCTTACTATTTACAGTAATAGGAAATTAAGGAGGTAGTTTAGTAAGGTAGTAGAACTTGATGTGACTTGCAGACATTTTCCCTGTGTTTTATTAACTCTAGCAGTTGTTGATAATTTTATGCTAACGACTCTTCAGATATTTAATAATGTGCTTGAATTACATATGATCAGCCTATAGTTTGATGCTATTAGAATGTAAGAAATGGTTTGACCATGATTCCCATGGTGCAATTTCTTGAAATAAAATCCCCTTGCTATTTAAACTCATTGTTCTTTAGATTTATGCCTTTGGTTAGTCAACATCTTCAAAACATCCAATTACATGTCTCTCTGAGCTGGACTTTCTGTGTTAGCCCAGGTTTGCCAAAAGAAGGGAAAATTGTCACAGATGAGTTTCTTGACCCCAGATCATTATGGAGACTGCAGACTGTGAGTTAACATCTGGCTGCAAGGGAAGATGAGTTCCAAGGATTGGCTCAGCTTGTCATGAGACTGGCACTTTTTTGCCAGAGATGGCCTGCTGTTTTTCTCAGCATTGTTTTAAAAAGGACATTAACTGTGAGCTAATGGGGAGACTGAGTAGAAAATGTGTGGAAAAGGAGCTATAGCCACCCCCCTTTTCAGTTATTTATAAATAGTTATAAAAAACAAGATCTTCCTACTTAAAGATACCTTTGGTGTTAGGGTCTCAGTTAAAAATGGAAATGCTGACATGATAAGACTGACTGGAATACCCCTTCAGTATATCAGCCAACAAAAAAAAAAATCTTTTTCACTATCAATTACCAGACTCTGAGTTCAGCTGGGCACTTTGAAGCCGATACAGTATGTTCCGTAGTCAAAGACTGTACTTTTCTGGTAATTCTCTTTCTTTCCTCCCAGGGAAGAACTGTCACTTTAAGTGCTTCTCCTCATTTCAGCTGTGACTGTGTGCATTATAATACCAACATTTAGAAGAATCAAAGTAGATCTCCAACATGTAAAATCTGTTCCTCTAACTGATAAAAATCACACTGCATGCCTGATGTGGAAAGTTAAGTTTCTTGCTGATCTTCCTTCTGAAATGCTTCGTCTACCGTGGCTTGGCTTACGGGGTTCTGCAAATACATCCTGGCACCATTTGTTAGTATGACATGACTGTGATACACCTTGTTTATGGACTATTCATCCTTCTCATATATCTCTAATGTGCTCACCTTCCTGTTGTGTCATGATATTTCTGGGCGAAAGGTAGTTTGAGTTCTGTGGATTTGCTAGGGTTTGCATGAGAGATCTGAGCATCTAAATTCTTTTTGCTCAGCTTGTCTTACGATTTCAGCCTTTTCTAACCAGGTCATGAATCCTTTGGTCTTCATTCTGCTCAGTTCATTGAGCTGAGCGATGTCCATTTTGGCTGGGCTGCCTCATGCACAGTGAGATCCTACAGGGTCTTCTGAAGGAGTGAGTTGAGGTGGCCTCACTCACTGCTGTTTGCTTTGCCTTGGATCAGCTGCAGTGCTTTCATAGGACACCTTCTACAACTACTCCCATAAGGACCTGGGAACACTGTAAATGGGGATACAGCTAAGCTGCAGAAGTTGGTTAATAGCTTTACCAAAGCTAATGGTATATGGAATTCTAGTTTCTCTCTATGGTGTCATTGCCTGTTAGAGGTTATTTTCAATCTTGTCTAAATGGGATCTGGTTGGACATATTCTTCTTGTGCAGTTTTGAGCATTTTAGTGATATGCAAAGTGGTTAATATTCAAGTGGTGGTTTTTGTAGAATGGGCCAACAAATGTATTTGTTCTTTTTATTTGACAGACAAAAAGAAAAAAATTTAATTGCATTTAACTTCAATGATGTGGAATGGTATGTAATCCAAATTTCTCAGCAAGTGCCTTCAAAAAGAAAGAAAAATTTGCAGTCACTTTCAGTCTTTAAGGACTATTTAAACTATATTGCTTTGGAATTAGTGCTTTGGAATTTCAGTGTTTGCAATTTTATAGGGAAGGGGAAATTATTTATTTAGCCTTGTGAAGAAAACAAAACTTTGAGCAGAAGAGGAGGAGAGAAGACTGAGGGAAGTGTTGAATTTTTCATTAAATCTCTGTTACTTACAATGACATAACAGATTTTTGACTTTTTTTTATCATGCTACAAACTGGTTGTAATAGGAGTCTGTGAGTTGAAGACTTTCTTTAGCTATTCTTTTGAAGAGTTTCTGTATCCATTCTTCTCTTTGTAATTAAAGTTACAACTTGAGTACTTCATTTCAATGATGTCCAACTGTGAAAATTATGTTACATCCATGAATAGAGTAGGAGCAAATAATAAGTAGGATGATTAAAACTCTTAGATTGGTAGAATTTTCTGACAGTTTTTACTGATATTTGTTTTAACTGCTTGAACTCATGTACATTTTAAGTGTTGGATTTGAGGGTGTTTTGATCTAGATTTGTTATTTCTTGGAATTCTGCTAGTTTTAACATCTTTGAGACTTCATTGTAGAAAAATAGTTCAGTTCTAAGACGGCTGTTTTTCTTTCAAAATAAACTTCTGTAAATCTAAAGTTTGAGAAGCTCACGCCTGCCAAGACCTCCCTCTGAAAATGATGTTAGCAATGGGTTTTCTGCTCTGAGAAATGCATCATGCAATTCAGTGCAGTATCCGAACAGTGGTGAGAATATTTACTCTTGCAAATTTCTAACAAGGCAGTAAAATGCTATTGTTAAGATGCAGAACTAAGGCAGAGAAGTCAAGTGACTAGCACATATTTCCATGGAAAATCTGCAGCAATGTTTATATTCCTTTTACCAGCACCTAAAGCATCAACAACTAAATCTGGCAATGAATTTTTTTCAGCATGCACTACCTTTCTTCTGTCTAATAGTACTTTGTAAATCTGATGATAAATTTCTTTTAGGACAGGTGTGAATTTTTTTTTCCTTCTGAGAAGAGGGTTTTGGTTTGTTTCTCTTCTCTCCTAAAATGATCAACTGCGATTGTGTTTTGTATATAATAGGGAACTTCAAATAGAATCACAGTGCAAATATTTTTGCTTTGCTTATAATTTATAAATAATGCACAAAACCAGAGGAGCAAACAGTATTTTATCAATGCTCCAACCATTCAGGTTTGTGTAAATTACAGGGAAATGGGGCCTCAACACACTTAATGAACTTTATGACACAAGGAGAGGCAGGTTGATTTAGGTATCCCAAAAGAGCCCATGCAAGAGCCTGTGTACTTTCACTGCAACCAAAGTATAAGTAATTAAACTCGTATATTTAGATCTTTCTAGCCTGGCTTCTCGTTCAGTAGATGTAATGCTGTCTTCTGGGTTTTAGGTATAGTATTTCAGTGAGAGTCTATGGCATTTGTAATGAGGAATGGCATTTTCTTTAGAAGCCGGGTGCTATTCAGTTTTGTATAAATTTTATTCAGAGGTTTACTTGAAAAAAGATACAATATATGTTTGGAAGAATGATTTCAGCATCTAGCTGCTTTATTTGAAGGACATTATATTCTACAACTTATTGAGAAGCTGAAGATACAAACACAGCTGAGATTTCCATCATAGGAGAGGCATTTTGCTTCAGAATACTTTATTTGTTCTATGTGTGATTTATGTTTGTGTGGTTGGAGCGCCATTTCTGACTCAGGAATTACGAAACTGCAAATTGTTGGTCACTGAAAGGTATGTTGGTAGGGAAGTACAATTAATGCTTACATTATTCCCTTTTATGTTTTCCTAGGTATCTGTTTTAGGTATAATACATGTATTAGAGACTGAATGTTGAGCAAGATAGAACTGGTCTGGCCCAGTATGGTTACTGTTCTAAATACAGAAGTATAAGGAGAGAGGCCTAGTGATTACACATTCTGTGCCCTGCAAAGTGGCTGAAAAATTTTATATACTGGTTTTGTCTCTTCTGCATTTATTTAAATTGTTGAAGTAATTTAGGAAGGTATTCTTATATTGTGACGGATCGTTGTTGTTTTTGACCAAAGAACCCATAGATCCAAATACTGTTTTCCTCTGAAATTATGGCACTTACCAATTTGTGTGTCTGTCTTTATGGAATTACTGGTAAGAAAAGAATATTAAATAACTCCTAAAAAAATAAAGGTGAGAGATGAAGACATGTAATGAAAAAAGACCCCCAAGTAAAAAAGCCAGTTTAAAAAATTTAAAACTACTATTTTACTAACTACTATTAATAGTAATTAGGATTAATAATAACTATTAATTACTACTAATTCACCTGACGCAACATAAGATTGTACAGTCTGGCACTGGTTAAAATTACTATGTTCGTTTGTAGGCCTTGCTGTGCTCAGAAAACAATGCCTTGAACATGAGTGGTGCAGCTTCATGGAAGAGAGTTGTGATGTAGTCCTGTTTCCTTTGTGTTTGGCATAGCATTAATAAGTTTTGAAGTATGCTGATTTCATGAAGGAGCCAGTGCTGTCTTTTAAAGTTGTTTTTGTAAAGTTTGAAACGTTATCTGATCCTGGCTTGGCATTCACTAAGTTGAGCAAGATTTTGAAGCAGTGATGGGTGAAGCGATAGGGTCTGAACTAAACATGGTTATGGTAAAATTATTTTCAATCAGGGATGGAAGATGAAGAACATTTCTTCTTTAAATTATCTTTTATGTGCTATGCTAACCTGTCCTAAGACTTTAAACACAAATGTCTGGTTTTCCTTCCCCGTAAGAGCCCATTCCAGTACTAAGGTAGAGTCTGCCAGTGGCATATCAACTGTACTTGAAGAGTGGGAGGGTGCCAGCTGTTAGGCAGGATAGGCAGCTACTGAATGCACATAAACTTTTTTTTTTGCCTGTGAATGTGTGCCTCATATTAGTCCAACCCCCATTCACGGATTTTAAGTGATAATAGAGCAAGTAATTTAACTTAAGTAGATTTAAATAAAAATTTTGTCTACAGAACATTGATGCAACATAGGAATTTTGTCAAAGCGTCTTTGTTACTCCTGTTCCCAGAGTGGTGAAAGGCGATAGTCATTTGCTAATGCTCTGACAGAGATAGTGGCCTTTTTTGTGGACAGTCAGCTCAGACAGTGTGCTGCTAACATTCTCAGTATGCTCTCAACTTTTAACTCCTCTTGTTTGAGGCAGAATTTAAGGAAAACTCTAGAGGCAATTTTTTTTCTCATGTCTTACCATGAATTTTATTATCCAATGGAATTATTAGATGATTGTTACTACTGAAGACTGAAAGTATACAGTGAAACTTGGTTTCAGGCTGAAATTTAGTAAGAAACTATCTAGTGTTTGTTGGTGGAGGAAATACCCTGACTAACAACGGGGAAGGCATGGCAAGCAAATGGCAGTTTTTATAGAGGACTAACTTCAACTGCCAAGAAGGAATGTGGTCATATCAGAAAACTTGTAATTGTACTCAGGGATAAATTTGCAAAATGTTCTCATTTGAGAATTAAAATAAAGGCTGTAATCAATGTGGTTAATGTGGATCAGGGATTTCGTCAATCATTACCTTTCTTGTAGTTTTAGCCAAAGTATTTAAATTAACATAAAGCACAGTTTGCTGTTATATTAAAACATTAAGCGTGCATTAGTTTACTCCTTGGTTTGTAGAAGACATAACTGATGGCCATACCGCTTCTCTTTGCTGACATTGTGAGGAAAGAAGAATCAATTGTTGTCAAAAATACAGACAACTGTCTGTTATGTAGAACAATGGAAAAGACCAAGATTTCAGTTCCATTGGATTGCTCATCTCTCTACTGAAGGACGTGCTTACTGAAGTGCAGCATTAGGCATGAGTGACCAGTCTGGGTTTGTGACCTCCATGTGGGAGCTTGGACCGTGGCGGGAACTTAAGGCTTTGGAGAGAACTGTGCAGGCACACTTTGACTGGAGCTGGTCCAGCTCCAGTAGAACTGGCAACAAACTGAAACAGTGGAGTCCTGGAAGTAAACTGCCTCCATGTGGTCTGTTTTGTGTGTCTCTGGACTGTGCCTATCAGCTGTTTTCAGTTTGGGGAATGCAGTGTAGGCAACTCAGGCTCTGTGTTTCAAAAAAGCAGTTCTGGTGCTGCAGAGTTGAGGCTGTCTTTGGTAGCAGAACAGCTGCTGTGTGCTTAGACTGCAATTTCAGAAGACTGCCTTGGCAGATGGTTCATGCAAGGCATTAAGTTCAAGTGTCTTACCTGAAAATCACAAATTTCTATGATTGTTATTCATAAGTATGATTTGGAACAAGAGCAAACTGAAAGGAAAATAAAGCGGTTGGTTGATCAGCTGGTATATCTTAGTGCTAGATGTTAGCATGGTGTGTACCCATAATTTTTGATATTTCTGTTGATTATGACTGCTTTTTCTAATCAAACAAGTTTTCTGATAGGGTTTAGACAGAAGAGGCAGTGCCCATTTACGTTATCTGAGAGAACATACAGAATTGCAACTAATTTCCATTTAGGATTTCCCTATACTGTTTTACTCTTTTCCTTGTATCAGGCAGTACAACTGATGTGTTACCATTTCAGTTGTATATATGCCAGTGTTGAATTTTTCTTCAGAAATACTTTGGGAGCACATAACCACAGAGTTTTGCTTTTCTGCATTTTTGTTCTGAATTGAGAAACTAATGAACTGTAACCTATGTCAATTTGTAGGACATAGAAACTCATAAGAAAAGCCATCAACGTTGATAAGAATAATTCCTTGTAATTTTTGGAGATTAGATGTTTTGCTTTGTCTTTCTCTTTGCAATTTTGCCAATGCTAATCTAGATAATGAATCTTTCCTGGCAGATAAGTTTTTATAAGAAGTCTTTGGTTCCTTTCATAAAACTAAGTAGTCTGAGACATTCCCTGAAGGATGGTACTCATTGCTGAAGCATATTTTGTGTTTTGTAGATTAAGCTGTAGAAGCTATATAAAGCCAGGATGGGAAACAAAGTTTCTGTATTATTCTGTGCCCATTCTTCTTCTGTTTGGTTACTAATTGAAAATACTTGTGCATTCCCTTATGCTCTCCAATCCTGATCTGATCTATCAGTATTTAGATAATCTTCTATTGAGCTGCAGTGTAAGGCTCAGTTTCCTTTAATGCTTTTATTTACTGTTATCCTTAGTGTAACTAAACTTTTTTGGGGGAGAAATAGGGAGGGAGTCTTTATTTTTTCTTCTGATATTGAATCTATTTCTTCTCCACCTCTTCTCTCTATTTCTTTAATCTTCACCAGGGACTCTTGTCCTATTCAAAAATTTTGGGAGAAAGAGTCCCAATGGCTTCTTTGAGATTAGCTTTGGTTTAGCAGTCTTTATAGCTGAAAAGAAACAGTGAAACATATAATCCAAAGCAGAAATAAGAATGGGAAGATAAAAGTTTAGTTATTATGATGACTTTTTAAAACCTTCTTGTTGAGATGTAATACATAGAAAGGAAATGCCAGACACAGCAGTTTAGTGTCTGGGAAGGTGATAAATTCAGTTGTATCTGACTCTGCAAAAAGTGAACTAATGCTTTGGGTATTCATATCCCACTAAACTTTATACTTTCAAATGGAAAAAAAAAATCTGTTGGTAGCTATACTACTTGTGTCATGTTCTGGGTGCATCTTTATTATGTGGGAAAACAACCCCAAAATATGTTTGCTCATTAATTAAAATTCATGGTCACAAGTGAACATAGAAAATTAAAAATAATTAGACATAACTTTGCTAATATATGAATTTTATTAAATATAGGGATTTGTCATATGTTTAGCCATATAAAAAGAGGTAATATTTCAACATGGTTGAAAATTTTGAATTTTTTAAAATTTGTATTTTGATTTACTTATACTTTATTTATCAGAGAAAGCAACCAGTGAGATGAACACTGCAGAGGACTGGGGCCTCATCTTAGACATCTGTGATAAAGTTGGACAGTCACGCACAGGGTAAGTGACTTTAGGAATTTCTTCCCCAAACCTTTTTAATTCTGTTCTTTCAGTCTCATACCCAGGTGAGAGGAATGAATTTTTTGTCATCTTTTATAAACTTCTGCAACAGCTGAATTTAACTTAAGTTGATTACAAGTAAAAGGAAAATGTATGGGGTTTCTGCTGAAATCTTTTGCAAACCTTCCTTCCTTTGGAGATACTGGCTGATCTGTTAAAATTAGGACTTGTGTACAGCAGCTTTTCACCAGTTTAACAGAATAAATAAGTTGGTATGTTTGAGCAGTATCACCATAAACCCAGGAACCTTCGTGAGGCATTTTTCTTATAGAATCATAATCTAAGTTGGAAGTGACCTCCGGAGGTCATCTAGTCCAACCCCCCCAGCTTCAAACAGGTCTAATTAGATCAGGTTGCTCAGGACCGTGTCGAGTCTTGAATGCCTCCAAGGTCAAAGGTTCCACAACTTCTGTGGGCAACATGTTTCAGTATTTAACTACTTCTACTTACTAAGTAAGTAAATTAAAAAAAATAATCCTGCAATCTGATTACAATTTTCCCTGTTCCAGCTTGTCTGTTGCATCTTGTCCTATGACTGTGCAGCTCTAAGAAAGAGTCTGGCTGCATCTTCTGTGTATTCTCTGATTAACTGCTTGTAGAAAGCAGTAAGGCCCACTTTTTGTCTGCTCTTAAAGGTGAAAGCACCTCTCCCATCTTTCCTTGTATGTGACCCTCCCTGACCATCCTGGCAGCTATCCACTGGATTTAGGGCAGTATGTAAATAGCCTTCTTGCACTGGGGAGTCCCAAACTGGACAAAGTGCTCCAGATGCAATATTACAAGTGCACAATGGAGGGGAAGGGTTGCTTTCCTGACCTTGTTGGTTGTGCTGACCAGTTGTTTGAGCCAGGATGTGGTTGGTTGTCTTTGTTGCCAGTCTGCACTGCTGACACCTCTCACCCAACAGGACCTGCAGATCCTTTCCTGCTTTTCATGTGGTCAGCTCCTGGCCTCATTTAAAATGCAATACATTGTTCTTGTTGAACTTCCAGTCTGCCCATTTCTCCAGCCTGTCCAGGTCCCTCTGAATATTGGCCATGGCCCTTCAGTATATTGATTGTTCCCCTTCAACTTGCTCTGGTCAGTTACTGAGAGCACTGTTGGTCGCAGCAGAAATCCCTGAAGCATCCCACTAGATACTGCCTGCTAGCTAGAATTTGCACTACAGGTGACAACTCTTTGAACCTAGGAGACCAGTTTTCCACCCACCCTGTCATCCTTTTATCCAGCCCTTATTTTACCAGCTGTATGATGAGGAGACTATAAGGGCTGTAGCTGTATGTCAAAACTTTGCTAAAACCAAGGTATAAAGCATCTGCTGCCCTCCATTGTTCTCGCCGTCAGACCACCAGTGTCTTTGTCAGAGAAAACAACAAGGCTTTGTATTTCTTCCCCTTGTTTTCAGAAGCTGTTCTCTGTCATCAGGGCTTTGATAATTGTACATTTTGAAGATGTGATACTAAATTAAATACATCTTAATATGGGCTGCTAATGTTTCCATTATTGATTATTTACTGAGCTCTTTCATAGAATTTATGCATGAACTTACTTTTTGGACAAGAAAAGATAAAGTATAATTTGAACTAGCATCTAAAACATTCAGTTGAAAGACATAATTTCAGTGTATTTATAGTGCTTTCAGTCAGTGTAGTATTAGGATTTGGAAGTCTTTTAAATACACCTTCTTGAAGCATTCCCTGTAACAATTCAGGTAAGGAACAGACTCAAGAAGAGAGTTTTGTCACTGATGCTGTGAAAGGCTTCTCTGAGAGTGACTTGGATTGCCTTGTAAGACTGCCAGAAACAGTATGAGATGACAGACAGCAAAGTCCCACCTGGGACTTTTGTTCCAAAGGACAGGTTTGCATATAAGCTTATTCCTTGGGATTAGAGATGGTCTCTGGAGGAGTACTTAAAAATAGCATGGCATATTGAGACTTCTGTGCTGTTGTGTGTGACTGTAGTTAAGATAACAGCTGTCAAGTTGTTGTTTATATTTCATATTAGCCTTTGTATATAAACATGCATTTCTATTCCGTGAGCATGTTGATGCCCAGCCTGTAACAGTAACTATAGTATTGAATGTTTCTGTATTCTATTTAATCACTGAAAGCCTTTCCACAGATGAAATTTAGTGTCACAGCAACATAGCCTGAACAGTGCTTGAATATGTGTAGCTGCAAGAGACTGCAGTACAGACAAAGCTAGAGATCTTCTGGTAATGTGTATCTAAATTCCAGTTAGGATTTGTGAGGTTTGTTTGTGTTGCTTTTGGTCTTCTTCTTTTGTGTGTTTCTATTTTAATCTTTTTCTTAATAAAACTGCTTTTTAAAAGAAAAGTGGGACTTTAACCTTTGTAATATTTATCCTGATTGTAATAGGCTGCCAGCTGACTTGTTGCTTTAATTCAGATTCTGGTAAAACTTGCTGATATTGGGTTTTCTTTGTTTTTGATGGATTATGTCATGCAGTAGCAAGGTAAAGCAAGACAGTTTCCCATTAAGAACGTTGAATGAGATATGCTTAGCTGTTTGAAATTCTCCTGCAGTTTAAGTTCCTCTGACAAGGATGCAAGTCTTCTTAACTGGGATCGGCTTTAATCTTTTAACCAATTCTGCTCCAGTACAAGCTGTTACTGCTCTTGGCAGAAGTTTAGATTACAAAATCTCTCCTTTAGGGATTTTCTTTGTGCCAGTCTGTAAGCTCCATTGCATGCCTGCAGCATTCTAGATGTGGATTGTCTTACACCTGAAGCCACAGCAGCCTGGAAAACACTTATTCATTCAGTAGCACTTTTGGTATAGCACATTGTCTGCCAACTTGTTTGTATCCAGATTAATTGTTGGAAATCTGTTATGCTACAAAGGCACTGCATTTTCTCTTAAGATAAACTAGTTACAGTTCCCTAACATAATTGCTACTGTAATTTTTTACATTGTAATACTTCCCATACCGAGAATCACAATTTGCTGAAAATGTTATCTTGCTTCCTTTAATCCAAACAACTAAGATTTATAGCAAGTTAGAATTCCACTGAATCCCTTTCTTTGATTACTTTCTCTGTTTTTTGTGAATTTCAAAATTAGAATTATTAGAATTTTTATAGAAAACACAGGAAAGATGGAAAATCTATGTGAATATTTTAAACAATATGACTTGTTTACAGTAGCCTGTATGAAATACTGCTCTATGTAGTATAGAATTAATATTTTCTGCACATTTCGCATATGAAGTTCTTAAGATGATCTAAAATTTATCTAATGGTGAGACAACATATTTTTACTCTGAATTTGTTTTAGGAACTCATACAACTCAGCAGTTGCACATGACATGGTTTGCATCCTGTTTTTTGCCAATATTAGCTCAGTGAGCAAGTTGCCTTTTCAACATTGAAACATGATTAAAACAAAGGTTTTACTGTTAGAGGCAATCTCTTCTGTCCCTGTTTTTGTACAGCATTCTTGAAAACTTGTTTATTTTAAAAACTTTAATTGTGTGATGTGATCGTTGAGGTTGTCCTGTGCAGGGCCAGGAGTTGGACTTCGATGATCTTTGTGGGTCCATTCCAACTCAGGATATTCTATGATTGTATATTTGACTGGCATTTTAAATCTGAGTACAGGAAAGGTATAGATCTTTGCATAGTATTGTTTTTCTGCAATGAAGAAGCTTACAAAACTGAATCTATAGTTTATCATCTCAGAATAAAGTAATATTATAAAACTTGAATGGTTCATTAAACAGAATAGAAGGAAAAAATAAAGGAAAAATTAAAGGACGGGTATGTTTTAACAAAGAATCCCTTCCTTCTTCAGTCATTTCAGTGCTAGCCAGTTCCTAACTCTAATCATGTTTGCATTTGGCTTTGAGATAGTTGTACTGTTTATTTCATGAGACTTATCAGTCTACATTGAAACTATCACAACTTCAGTTTTTCTCAAGAAAAGTTGCTTAATCAAAAAAATGATGGCTGAAAAAAAATTAAGTCAGTGGCTGAGAGAATAAACCAATGGTTGAGAAAATAGAAATGTTCATTGCAGCACTCTCTATTGGGGGTGGGTATTGGAAAATTGTCACTGAGAAATTGTTTGTCCATATTGCTGCTTGCCTAACTTTGTCTTGATTCCTTAAGGATTAATCACTGCCTCAGCAAGTCAGTGTTCTGGTTAGCTGTTTCTTCTTTGGTTGTTTTTGTGCCTGTTCATGCAAGACAGAACAGTGAAATTGCTTACTTGATAGTTTTCCAATGTGTCTTCTATTTTTTTCCCCCTCAAATTACACAATCTCGGTAGCATTTTACATTGTCATTGCAATGTATGTCTAGCAGGCTGACCAGGAAGCTTTATGACCAGCCTTTTTCTGAAGGAGCAAGGAGGAAAGCTGAGTCCCACAGTTACCTTAGACTGTAAATGAACAATAAATTCCTGAACATATCTGAAATGTTTTGTGCAGAGTAGTATTTTAGACTGCAAATGCTGCTAGTTGTGTCTTTGCTAAATAAAATACGATCAGATTTTTTTTTTTACTTTCAACTAAACTTGAAATTTATTGTGAATATTTTCTGAATATATTGGTATATGGTACCATATGATGCCATATATGATACATAGCTTCTATTGTGTCTTGCCATATTTTCACCCTACTTACTTGTTATTACTACTAATTGTGGTGCCTCTGAAATTCTGATCATAGCATCCTTGGAGTGGAACTGTGGCCAAATATTTGTATAGTATGATTTGGAGGGATGCCTAATAAGTGGATAGAATTCTACACTCATAGGGTGCATGCTTCCCTCTGGTTTCTGTATAGTGCTCATAATTTACACACTAAATTGTACGATGAATTAATTAGAAGTAAAAATAACAATTACAGGTTTTCTTACTCTGTGCGAATAAAGATTGGTACGCCTGGATTGTTTTTTTTATGTACATGTAATCAAAAGATTTCTTATTTTAAACATTTGAGCGTGTTAAAACATTTCACACTCAAGTATTGGTCATTTCTGTTAAATATATGAACAAGTAGATTGTACTTGAGACACGTGGATAATCTTTTGGCTTTGAGGCTTTCTTATTACTTTATTACTTTTAATAAGACTTTGGATTCCTTTGTAAAAAAAATCTTAGGCTGATGATCCTGTACCTGAACTTCTAAGCTCTTGATCCTGCACCCTGCCTTTGTAAATACTGGCTTAACAATGGGCAAGTGCTTTTTTGAGCTTGCACTCATATCATGTTGTTAATCCTACTCATAAATTAATGGTTAAAGAAAGCAGTTATTTCTGAAAATTTTAGCCTCTATTCTTTTTCAGTTAAAGTGAACATATGAGAAGTCTTGGATAATTAATAGATAAAAGGTAGTCCTTGCCTTAAAGCCTTCATCTGTAATAATTGGTTTTATGAAGGTATACACTGAATGATATGTACTTGTGCTGTGTGACAGCACTTTCTATAATTAGAACCACTAAATATGAGGTGGACATTTCTATAAAATGTAGACATTGCCAAATATAGTATAGCCAAGCAGGGGTGTAACTTATACCTGAGTTTCATGTTAGTTTTTGGATACCAGTTCAACAGAAAAATACTTTTGCTTCCAAAGACAACCATGCTATAAATGCATAAACTCCATAAGTGTGTAAAAC
Source organism: Gymnorhina tibicen (assembly GCA_013399875.1). Lineage (NCBI taxonomy): Eukaryota > Metazoa > Chordata > Aves > Passeriformes > Artamidae > Gymnorhina > Gymnorhina tibicen. Next base: position 323,137 of record VXAZ01007739.1, read on the forward strand.
CTCTTAGTTTAGATTTACCTTCTCTTTTCCTCTTTCTCTACATACCCTCTTCCACGGTTATCTTTTCAGGGCTATTAAACAGATAATGATTGTATGCCCATGATAATTCCTACCTCAGCCTTGCTCAGCTTTCCACTACTTTTATAGACAGAACAAAGTAACAGAAAGTCACACAGATTTTAATATGCTAAACGTTGTGAAATCCCCTTTCAAATTCTTTGTTGAAGTTGCTTTTCATGTTATTTCTATCTACCACAACATAGGTAAGACTTGAATTCTGTATTTAATTGTTTTGAAACTTTGATGTAGATTGTCTAACAGGTTCTTTTAGAAATTATTGGTTCATTACATGTCTTCTTTATAAATGTTATTACGTAGATTAAAAGAGACTCTGAGGAACATGGTAGTAATTCAAAAGAAAAGTAGCAAAAGGGTGTTGGTAAATCAGTATGTAAGGAAATGTTCTTCCATATATATGTGAAAAACAGAGGAGTAGGTGCATGGACTACAGAGAATTCCAGTTCTCTAATTGTAAGGGATTTTACCCATTTCTGGGGTATTTACAGTAATTCACTCTAAGTACAAAAGGTAGTATAAATTACTGAGAGGTTTTGATAATTAAGAGAGCTGCAAATCCTACAGATAGAAATGGCTACAACTGTTTATGGTGTTGATTTATTTTTTAAATGTTGCACTTATAAGCTACTAAATAATTTACTCACGATGTTCAGGAGATCTTGCTGTCTGCTAATGTTGTCAGCACTGTCATGTGTGCAACAGGAAATGTTCGTTCTATTACATATTTTTAAATCTATCTTGTATTTTTTAGGCCTAAAGACTGCCTCCGCTCTATTATGAAGAGAGTGAACCATAAAGATCCCCACGTTGCTATGCAAGCGTTAACAGTAAGATCTTTTTAATGTAGTGATTTTTCTTGCTGAAAAGTTCATTGCAAAAAAAATCTCTGAGTTTTAATCTTTTTTTCATTAGCTTCTAGGAGCATGTGTATCAAACTGTGGCAAAATCTTTCATTTAGAAGTCTGTTCAAGAGATTTTGCCAGTGAAGTAAGCAATGTGTTGAATAAGGTAATGTATTGCGTTGATTTATACATTTCATCTATAAGTGAAATCAGACAGAGAATTGGAGTAATCTGAAAGTGGAATGGAATCTACTTTTGGAGGACTGGAAAGGAGGGGGAAGGGAAGCAGAGAAGATTACTGTAAAGACTGTGGCTCTCAGAACTTCCTGAATGCCACTTTATACTAGTTGACATAGATATTCTCTTTGGGGGAGGTGTGGTGTGTTAATTTATAAATAAACTACTTTATTTTCACTTTAAATAACAGCAGTGAAACACTAAATACAAATACGGTGAAATGGAGATAATACAGGGCTTCTATGCAACCTTATTTTTCTTTATTTTGGGCCCAGCACACACTGTACTGGTACAAACACAATGCTGATGTACTATTCTCCCTTTCTAATAAAGATTGAGCTCTAAGCTTGACTACAAATTAAAGTATCTATATATTTTATATTGACTGTAACATGAAATTACTTGAAATTAAGATCAGATTCCTACATTATTTAACTAGTTTGTACTGTTTGCACAGGGTCATCCAAAAGTTTGTGAAAAGCTGAAAGCCCTTATGGTGGAATGGACTGATGAATTTAAGAATGACCCACAGCTCAGTTTAATATCTGCTATGATAAAAAATCTTAAGGAGCAAGGAGTTACTTTCCCAGCTATTGGTTCACAGGTATATTAGATTTTTGTGGTTGTTCTCAAAGTGTGTCACAAATTCTTTTTATCCTCAGCTCTTTGTTTTACAGTTTGTACTTTTGAATTTAAGAATGTTTGGCAAACAAAATGAAAACTACCTTATCTTAATAAAATTTTTCTTTGAGGAGTGAAATGCTCTCAATTACTTTAGATTTTTATATAGCAGATGAATACAAATCAAAATGGTGAACTTAATGCATTGTCAGTTTTTTGTTGGATTCATTTTTACACCTTTTACTTTTGTCTAGGCTGCTGAACAGGCAAAAGCAAGTCCAGCTCTAGTTGCCAAAGACCCTGGTACAGTAGCCACCAAAAAGGAAGAGGAGGATTTAGCTAAAGGTGAGTGCATTTATTTGCTGACATGATGCGTATTGATTTATTTAAATGATGATTAGCCAATCTGTATCTGTTACTAATGGTTTCTTCAACAGTTAACCCACCAAAGTCTATTTTTAGAGATCTGTGTCTCAAAAGCATATTCTGCACGAGTTTTGTAATGTTTGTGTGTCCACCCTGTCCCTTCTTAAATATGATCCATTTTTTTTCTGAAAACTTGAGCGGAGTTTAATATGAGTGAAACTTCTCTGCTCAGTCAAGCTTAATTGAAAATGACCCAGAAATGTGAAATTATTCAAGGAATGGTAGGGAGAAAAAAAAGGAAGGGGCAAATTTTTGCTTGTTTCAGCAAAAATCATTTTGTTAATTATGAATTAAGGAGGGACTTTACTGTGAAGGTGACCAAGCACTGGCACAGGTTTCCCAGGAATGTCATGGTGTCTTTTTATTCTTGGAGATAATAAAACATTGTCCTTGGCAGTGAGCTGTGGTGACCCTGCTTGAACAGGGGATTGGACAAGATGACTTCCAGAGGTGCCTTCCAACCTCAGCCAATCTCTGTAACTGATTCTGTGAATCCAGACTAAAGGCTCCTGTATAACGGAGAACCAGTGTGCACTGGAACAGCTGTGTCTTTTTAATGTTTCAAGCAACCTGGAAAAGTTCAACACGGTGTAAGATGTAAAGCAGGAATGTAAATATTTTATGTCAGTTCAAGGTTGTAACAATAATATAATAATAAAAAATGGATGACTTTACAGAGTTATTCCATTTGTACTTAAAGGCTGTTTATTCATCCTGTCCGTGTTGGAAGCCTCAGTAAATCCATAGGCAGAATTCTGCTCTCTGTTATTTATCATTAATTCTAAGAGAAAGACAGAAAGCTATTAAAATGCAACAGGAATAGAATTATACTAAAAGTTTTCACAGAATTAAATTCTCATATTCATCAACCCATTTTTATAGGGAATTTTCATCTGAGTAACTCTTCTTTTGTAGCTATTGAGCTGTCACTAAAAGAACAAAGGCAACAGCAAACAACACTTTCCAGTTTGTATCCAAGCACCTCAAGCCTTTTAACAAACCACAAACATGAGGGCCGAAAGGTTCGTGCAATCTACGATTTTGAGGCTGCTGAAGATAACGAACTAACTTTTAAAGCTGGAGAACTTATAACTATCCTTGATGACAGGTAAGTTGTCAAGGATGTAGAATGCCTACTAGAACTATGTTAAACTGTAAAAATGAATTAGAAATAATTGTATCTTCTATGTACAAGCATACCTTGGAATACAATAAATGAAAACATTTTGTATTAAATACTTTATTTTGTTATCTCCTAGGTTTTTTACAAATAAATGTATTTGCATAAAAATTCTTGTGTAAAGATTTCTGCATATATACAAATTGTATTTATGTGCTAGTAATATAAAAGCCTTTACTGTGCAATTCCTAGGAAAGTTCCTTGTGAGTATGGGGTTTTTAATGTATGGGGGCTTTATTTATTTTTTTATCTTTAGTGATCCAAATTGGTGGAAAGGTGAAACTCATCAGGGTATAGGATTGTTTCCATCTAATTTTGTAACAGCTGATCTTTCTGCTGAGCCTGAAATGAGTAAGTAACATTACATTTATGTATAAATGTTAAACCCTGTCATGACCCGGGGGTGATTTCCTTTCCCTTATGATGGAATTCAGTTGCAAGTTGATGTGATAACTGAAGTAAAACTGAGGAGCCCTTGCTATGCTCTCACAAACAGCAGTCAGACCAAGGTTGCCCAAGCTGTCTTCTGCTGAAAAGTGGTGCTGTCTGCTGCTTTGTCAGCAGCTTCTTTGAGACTCATGGAATCACTCCATTGACACCTAGATACACGTAGGCAACAGCAGCTTTTTTTCTAAATTGACTTTTTGTCCAGTTGCAATAGTGCATATTTAATTGAGATGAAACTGAAGGCCCCATGGCAGGTAGGACTTGGAGACAGATTACCAGTGTTCAAATAGTTCAAGAAGCCTACATACTGTGGGTGTGTACGTGTGCATAGTGGACAGAGGGATTTTCTGTATACTGCTTATTTACCTGTGTCCATTTATATCCATCTAACCTACCGTAAAATTTCATAAAAATATTAAATATTAGACAAGACTTTAAGATTGTAGAACTGATTTCTGTAAATCTCGTGGGTTTGCAAGATCAGTCTCCTGTGATCTCACTTTAGGGGGTGCTAGAGTTATGAGCAGGTCAGTAGAATTACATGCTGTAGCAGTCATTTGCAGTATGTTAAGACTGTCTAATAGGAGTGTGTGATAAGAGTCATATTTGGGTTTTTTGCTAATATAAAGCTTTTTTGTTCTAGTCTCCACTACAGAGGAATGAGATGCTTTGCAGATAGGATTTGTTGAATAAGGAATAGAGAAACTTGAGACCTTTCAATTCTGTACTTTGCTCTGGAGAAAGAAGGCTCAGTTTGTCATAGATGATTTTATCAGTTTTATCTTAAACTTGACTTGCTAGCCCTATTGCTTCCAGTCACTCTTTCTGAGTCTTTTATCCTGATGACTTTTTAATACGTATGTTATGTGCAGGGAGATGATGATAAAGACGTTTACTTGCTAAAATGTGTTTCTGTTGACCTTGTGTGAACTGATGTATTTTCTTTTTTAATGTGATTTACAGATAAGAAAATTATTTAGGTCTGGGTCTTGCAAATGTCAACAAACTACTAATTTTTAAAATTTTTGACAGTAGTGGTTCCAAATGCAAGGAACCTAGGCAATATACTAGCTATATAATATTTATGTCATTGTTTGTTTTTTATTTTATAAAATTAAATCTGGCTATTTATCTTACAGTGAAAGCTGAGAAGAAAACAGTGCAGTTCAGTGATGAAGTTCAAGTAGAGACAATAGAACCTGAGCCAGAACCAGTTTATATTGATGAAGTAAGCATGGTAAAAGTACTGATTGGTTCTAAATGCACTGCTGGGACATTTAAATATGTGATGTTTAACTCTTTCATCCTGTACTTCAAAAATATAATAAAAAGAATAGGAAGAGAGGTTTCTTTAAAGTAATAAAAAAATCTGCAATATTCTCATTTGTTCAAGAGTCTTGAAGTTCTTAGGAATTTCTGAAATTGAATTTGGAACTGCATTCCATTTAGGGCCCTACTCTGGGATTGTGCATCTGTTTACCTCCAAGCTAGACTCTTAGTGTTGAGTGGCACATCTACTTTCAAAGATACCCATCTTGACTACTGTCTTAGATTTATTTCCAGTATAACCACCACTCTTTACCCTCAGACTGAAAGATCTCTTTCCATCTGAAAAGTCTGAGATTCTGTTGCTCTCTAAGTAATGTTTAGTAAGATATTTACAATCTCACCACAGTGATCCTGTAGGGTTTCCAGACACATTCAGTGCAGGAAGTTTTTCCCCTGCCTGTTTTTTTTTTTTAACCTCGACTTGGGTTCTGTCTTTGTTTTTTGAAATGAGAAATCAGTTACTGCCTTCTTAAAGTCCTATTTAAGTCCCACCTCAAAAACTCTTCTTCCCAGGAGATACTACTTTGTAATCTGCTGAAACAGATTATCTCAGGCCTGCCTTGAGGTGCCTTCCAGCTTTTGTTGTCTGAGTCCACTGTTGATTTTTAGTTTAGTGTCTTCCTTTGTTTTTAAATTTGCCACAGTATAATTTTTAAGGAAGTAGTTAATTTGACTTCTCCCTACCTTTCCATGGTTTAAGGAGGACAACCCTGAAACGCCTTCAAACATTATCTTAAAACACCACCTCCATATACACTGGTAATGACATGGCTCATGTATTGAATAGGCCTCATGCACTTAAAAATGCTTTTCAGTGAATTTGAAGTACTCTCTCAATGTACTCTGTCAAAACATTTCCACTAGTCCCACTAGGTGGTGGTATTGTATATGTAATAACTAGGTTGGAAAAATAGAAACTGCTTAGAAAATACTGTTTAGAAGGACCTTTAGGAATAAGGGAGTACTCTGCACATTCCACCTGTTACCACTAATTTTTCTCATTCAGATTTTCCTTGTTCAAGCATCTTCATTCCTGTAAAGTAGCATGTATTGTTTGTATTTTCTTAAAGTTAGTCTAGATGATTCTCAAGTGCCAAGAGATCAAAATGGCTGTTGTGAACGGTTGCTTTAGTTTACTATCCTGAAAGTGCTAATTCCTTTGCTACCACATTTGCACTAATTATAAAATTTGTGTTCTAGGATAAAATGGACCAACTCTTGCAAATGTTACAAAGTGCTGATCCATCTGATGACCAGCCAGACCTCCCAGAATTGCTTCATCTTGAGGGTAACAAAAAAGAATGAGTTTTTTCATTGTTGTTTTCCTCTCTGGTAATCTTCTGTATCAACGCGAATTGAAACTAAGCTGAAGCTACTTCAGCTTCATGTGCATGCAAGAAGCATGCCTGAAAAAAGTGCTTGAGCCATAATTATCTTCTCACTTCTTGTTTCTCACATCTAAGAGACCAAAGTGCAAAATGTTAACTTAAAACAAGCCTACTTTCCTCTAAAGAAAACGGTTTCCTATATTATTTTCCTTTTCAAGACACATGAATACTTAATTCAATCATATTCATCCGTTATTTTTTTCCTTCATAGAGTAGCACAGCATGAGTGGCGAAAGGAGTGTCAGGAAGATTCCATGAGAGGAAGCAGAAATACTACCAAGGCTTAGAATAGACCTGTGGGTGTCCCACATGCTTTTCCAGTTGCGTGTGTATTTCTGTAGGAGTTGCATATTCACAATACCTTATAGAGTGCTACAAATTATCCTACTCTTACAGAGTCAAATTGTTCAGACCACCTCTGCATAGAGACGTTATAGATCATTTTACCGAGGTTAATAGATGCACCAAAATTTTTGGAATGGAATGTGGAAAAGAAAGAAAACTTCCCGATTATGAGACAGAACATAGGCTTAAACTGACAAGTGAGATGGTACCAGACTTTGTTAAGAAAATGGCAGTTTCTACATTTTGACAGTTTCAAAAATGCATAGGTTTGTAAACTTTTAGATGTCTCCCATCTTTCCACGCCCATCTGGTTCACCATGCCTGTAAATAAATGCTGTTTTAGGAACTCGCATATCTGCACATACTCTAGTTCCACTGAAACTAAAGAGAGGTAAAAAGAAACATGACCAGTTTTATTCTTTCAAGTTCCAAATATAGCTATAGAGGCTGTTGTCTAAGAAGCAGATTACCTGTATCTGGTCCAGGACAGAGGCAAAGAAATTAAAGGTATGCTTGTCAACCAGCCTACAGATACGGCTTACTTTAGGAGTTGCTTCAAAATGCATTGTGAGATCATTAAAGCAATGCTGAATTTTATATCGAACTGTGAGACTCCTCTTAAAATCTGAAAGCAGTAATGTGGTCAGATAATTGCTCCCCAGCTACCTGCAACAGCACTTGCCAAATATATGGCTACCATATAGTTCTACAGTGCCAATTCAAGGTTACTTGCTCTACACATAAGTAGGCTTTGATGAACTACTGTTTTTGGAATAGGTTCTGAAAATTTTGCTGTAGATGTGTTTTGAATCCTTCTTTCCTACCAGTGGTGGCAGATGCTCATCAACATTTGACAGAAAAAACACTTTGTTTTCTTCTGCCATCCTCATGTCCAGTCACAAATGTCTTTGAATTGGAGAGCTCATCCTAATATGTTCAGGAGCCCAGGGTTTGTGGTTGGCAGCAGAGCAGTCATCATGTTAACAGACATCTAAGCAATCCTTGTCGTGCCTTTTGCCACACTTCATGCAATACATAAAAGTAGGCAGAACTTTGACAGGTTTTACATCTTTTCCCAGAATTTCTGCCAGTGTATTACTGATCCCAGGTTCAAAGAAGCAGATGGGTACCTCCCCTACAACTCCGCATTCACCTGGAGTTGCTTTCAAAGACCTCAGTGATGATGTCCTTTCACGCATCATGGCTCAGATGTTTTCAGGACCTTCTGCATTTCTAATATCCAAAATTTCCCCTTTGGCTTCCATGTCTGTTTATTTTACATTTGACAAACTCTGCCTTTCTGCTAATTAACCATGGTTTGCTTGGCAGTTAGATGAGCCCCATGGCCTTGCACTGAAAGGAGGCAGGGGGTGTGTTTTTGTTTATTTTAATGCTTTACCATTCTGCTTCTGGTAAGCTTTTGTGTTGTTTTTTGCATGTTAGTGGTTTGAAAAAGCCCCCTTCCTCCAGTTACGATTCTATTGAGAGCAGTGTGCTATTAGTGTCTTTGATGTGGAGATGACATCAAAAATCATTGCAACCAGTTTTCTCCTTCATTGTTTTCCTAGATAGTCTTTTGGTAGTGAAGTTAGATGAGCACATGGTCTAGATTGCAGTGGCAAATCTTCCTTGAAGAAGAGATCACCATTTGATTTACTTGAACCTTTTAATGCAAAATAGTTTCAGTTTTATACTTCCTGCATGTTAAATGTGTTTTGTTTCACTTTATTTATTTTTATTTTAAAATATGCTTTTAAAATTGTACCACTACTGAAAACTTCAGCTGGGTCTCATTCTTAAATTGTTCATGACACTTTCTGTGTTACTAAAAATTTTTTGTCATACAGATTATAGTAATGAACTAAAAAAATTGGACTAGCATCTATTTCTATCTGATTTTTTTTTTAATTGCTCTCTGACTTTGCAGTATGGAAATGCTTATTACTCTGATATATTTTAATGTCTTTCTATTCTAGCAATGTGCCACCAGATGGGACCTCTCATAGATGAAAAATTGGAGGATATAGACAGGTAAAAAAAAATGCCATATGCTTTGACCCAAATTAAAATTCATTCTTAGAAATACCAGAGTTGTTACTTGATAATATCATGATTTCTTTGAATACTGGCAAAGAAAACAGGTGTATTTATTAGTAGCTTCTCTGAGAAGACGTCTGAAGATTTTTTTCCCCATAGTCACATAATAATTTATAGTGTTGTACCATTTGACTCTCTGGCACTTGTCAGGCATCACTTCACTGTAAGAATATGTTACTTAACACACCTCATGAAATTTCTCTGTGTTGTCTGTCCTGTTCTAAAGTTACCTAAATTGTAGAATGAACTGTACAATATATTTTCTAGGAAACATTCAGAACTATCAGAGCTCAATGTTAAAGCAATGGAGGCTCTTTCTTTGTATAACAAATTGATGAATGAGGACCCAATGTATTCCATGTATGCAAAACTACAAAACCAGCAGTATTACATGCAGTCATCTGGTGTTTCTGGCTCTCAGGTATGGATGTAACCTTTAGTAGCCATTGACCTTATCAAGTTTGCACTGACTGAGCAGTGTTTTCTCTCAGTTTTTTGCACAATATGTAAAAAAATAAACATTAAAATGTTTGTTTTCAGCTACAGGCTTTGGATACTCTCCTTTTGCGGGTTCTAACACTTTTAGGTTTTTTCTGTTCAGTTCCTTTTGATCAAGGAAAAAGCCCATGCTGGGCTTTAAGTTGCACATAAAATTAAAAAGTAAAACTGCCAGCACTTTTTATAGTGGGTCAAAGAAAATAAACAACCAAAGGAGTAAAATGTCTCCCCTATCTACTCATAGATAAGTCAACATAAATATGCTGTTATGAAAGAATTACCGTCTTAAACTTCAATAATTTAAATGCTAAATGCTCTTCACTGATATTTAAAAAAAAAAGGAAATGAAAAGATTTGAGAGGATGTCTTTAAGTTCTAAAGTCAGATATTAAATAGCAAATTTTCTTGTATTTTAATTCTAATATTGCTTTATTTAACTTTCTAGGTTTATCCGGGGCAAACTCAAGGAAATGCATATTTGGTGGCAGGGAGTGCACAGATGGGCCATATTCAAGGTTACAATCTTCCTCCAGAACAGCTCCCCTCTCTCAGCCAAGGCACAGTTACTCCATCTGCCAGCTCAGTACTGCCTGGTCAGCCTGCACAGACGTCTTACACAAAGTAATTTTAAATATTTTTCTATTCAAGTTTAAATCAATTTAACCAGAAAGGAATACAGATAATATTTAAAGCAGGCTATTTTTTTTAATTACAGAAGTATAACTATAAACAGAACTGAAAGATACTTTAGCGCTATCATTTCCAGAGTGCTTTTTATTGGTGTCATGTATTTGGTAAAAATTCCTGACAAACTTCTAAGTCTTCTATAATTTTTATAATTTTATCTGGTCTTTAATTTTTTATATACAAAAGATGTAATTTATGTAGGTCTATGCTTTTTGTATAAAAAGTAGAGAAAATTATACAGACATGATTTATTAGTAGTAGTAACTTTTAATATACTTTGAATGATGAAGATTATCTGCTGCTCTGTCTAGCTCTGCATAATTTCTGAGAGCGTATATTCTCCTGTTCCTTTGTCAAATATCTTATCACAGAAGGAAGAGGAGAATTCTGCTCATTTTGGGAAAGTAGTGAATGGGCTATGAATACTTACTAAATTTTATACAGCTTGCCCAAATAAAGAAGCTAAAAGAGGCTTTGTACATGGGGTAGATGGCCAAAGATGCTAAGTTTTGGTTAAGCTACCTGTATTGTGAAAAAGTTTGTGGGTTTTTGTTAGTTGGTTTTTGTTTGTTTGCTTGGGTTTTTTGGTTTTGTTTACTCTCTGTGGAAAGTAATTTTATTCTAAAAAGTTGGGAGAGACATCCATCTTGAGTCATTTATGTATTTGTTAGTCTTTGTCCCCCAAGTTACTTATTTGGGATGGTAAAGCATACAGTGATAAAGTGAGTTTCTGCATATTCACCTGACTTGTTTTGATTTTTAAAACAGTTTGTTGGGTTTTGGTTTTTATCATGAACAGAATGGAAGATAGCTGGTATTCCATGTTGCACCTTAAAATAAAACAGAAGTACAGATTCACAGTCTAATTTTAAATCCATGGGAGGTGTCTATTGTATGTTTAAATCTGAGGAGTGTGTTTGAGTTTTAATGGGAATACTCATTGGCTGCAGTTTTAAATATGCAATGTGTCCAGAGTTAGAAGATTTTTGTGTGGACAAATAGAACTACTGAAGATGCAATAAAGTTTTGCTGTTCTGTTGGTAAATTGTTTGTTAATTCAACTTTTAACATTTTTCTCTCTTTTTTTTTTTTTTTTCCAGTGCAATGGTTGGTTCTGTTGCTGGAAGTACCTACTCTAACCAGGCTTCAGTGTATAGTCCACCACCTGGTACTGTTGATGTTGCTGCTTATCAGAATGCTGGAACTAATATGTCCCAGGTGCCAAACTATAACTTAGCACCTACAGCTCTGCCACAGACAGCAGGCAGTCAGCAAGCACCTCCACAACAGCCACAGCCTCCACCACCTCAACAACCACAGCATAGTTACTCACAGAAGGCTCTGCTATAGGATCCAGGACTTCTGATTCCTAATCTTCTTTAACCTCTGCTGAAGGCAGTTGGCGATTCTATGAGTTTCTTCATTTAATCTCTTAAACTTTGTTTATCCTCAGCTTAATAAGAATCTCTCTTGGTGAACAAGTTCAATTTGCACTGACTTTTTAGGTTTTTTTTTTTAATTTTGCGGAGGAACTGATATATTTAGGAAATTTAATTCCTTTTAAAATGCCTAAAAATTGGTACAAGATTATTTATGTATGGTTAAATTGGCTAGTTTGTGCAAACTCAACCACTGCAAACTGTTGTGGCATATATGTTATGTACATAGAGTGTGTGATTGCAGTAGTGCCCATTTCGTATAACTATGGTGGTCATGTGAATATATTTAACACAATGTTTAAAAATAATTTGCTTTACTTTTTATTTTAATCATGAACTGACAACCATATTTCATAGTTTTGTCTAGTTTTAAGACAGATGCAATGTCTTTTTCCAGTGCAGGAAAAACAGTAATTCTGCATATCATGGTTACAATTACAAGCTAAGGTCTGTATATGAATTTACAAACTAATCTAAGTTTCACTACTTCTTGAATTGAACACAAGTGTATCATGACTATTAGATAGCTTATCTACCAAAGTAAACTTGTTAACTAGTAAATGATTTGGGGGGATAACAGCAAATTATGATTCTGCTTCAGACATAATTAACAACTTAAAACTACTATTCAGAGGCTGCTAAACATATCATGGGACCATGAAACAGATCAGGATTTTATCATGAAAAGCATGTAATTTATTTTTCCAAGTTGTTTTTTAAAATGAGAACCAGAACTGTACTCTATGTGTTTTGGTAGAGATTACACCAAAGACAGAGGAATTGATTTGAAAGAGAAACAATGGAGTTTTAAACTGGAACACACAATATAAATTACACTATTTTATTCAAGTCTTCTTAATTAGAACATGGAGAATTATGGACATATAAATCACTTTGCTGAACAAACCTTCAGGGCTTCGTTTTATCTCTTGTGGCCTTGCTTAGCAATTTGTTCTGTTTACTGTTCTAACACAAACACTTCTGCCTTAAATGTCTGTTTCAATTTCCAGTTGTACAATTTGAGTTTATTACCGCTTCTATAGTTCGAATAGTTCATGAGGCATCTCATTTAAATCCACTTTTAGGTTATTTTAAATTCTCTTCTGCAGCAACATGCATTAGCCTGTTTTAAACCCTTACTCAGTAACTTAGCCACATGGCTCTGTAAAGCATGGTATTATCTTTCTGTGGATGAGGTGCTGCAAAAGAAACATGGTAATGGAAGGCAGCATTTCAGGTGTGCTTGAGCAGAGTTTCTTGTACAAAGACTGTTGTGACTTTGCATTTGTATTCCATCTGGTAATGCATCCTGGTTTCATCTTTTCCAGCAACTCTAATTCCACTACAGCAATACTAGATAACTTCAACATCAGATCTGTTTTTAGTCTTGCGTGTATGTCAGAAGTTGTTTGTTTTGTGTACTGTATTTTAGTGGGAATTAAATGTTGCAATTGTACATTATACTATAAAATGAACTCTGTTATCCCATATACTCCTGCATCTGTTCACAGTTAACCTAACATGCCTTTGTTTCACTATTTTTATTGATATCAGTGTTTTGCCAGATACTTTCAGCTGACTACTTTGCATAACTTCTGACTGGGGTGGTTACAAAACATGCCCATGGTTGATCTAGTCCAGTTGGGGATGTTCTAGCCAGCTGGTTGATCTAATGCCAGTATTTTTGCATATTTGTTTTCTCTAAAATTTTTAAGCATCCTTGTAAACTGTCATTAATTATTGCAGTACTTGGTGTCATCACAAAAGCCTGTGGAATTTGAAAGGAAATACTAAAGAAAAAAATAATCCGACATACTGTGTCATAGATAACTTGTTATGGATTGAAGAAGTGATGTCTTTAGAAAGGACTTTTAGTATAATTTAGATAGTGTTCTCTGTATGCATTAGGTGTCTTATTCCAAAATCAGATATACAATTTGTATAGAAATGTGTAATTTATACGCAAAAATGAAAAAAATTTTTTATTCCATAGTTCTTAGTCCCTGATTCAAGGAGAATCTTGAAGCATCAAGATAGTCTTGCTGATATTGACTATTGTGTTCTTAGGTTTTCACATGTTGTGTCACATGTTCCCTTATAAGGGCCTGTGGAACTTCTGTACAGAAATGACCCCGAAAAATACATTTTGTTAGTAATTTGTCATTGTTTTTTAAAATTTTTGAAGTCTTTTCTTGATATGCAGAAATCCTAGTTCCTGGTTTCTCATTTGAACAATGAAACCTTATGTGTATTGTAATTTTTCTGCTCTCCAACTTGCTTATTTTGGCCATTCATCCATTTTTATGAAAATTTAAATCACCTTCCATTTATGTTCATAATGAGCAAAAAAATCACTTGCTAAAGTTCAATGCCCCTCTAAATTGTATATAATGAAAGTTATGAAAAAAGATGGACACTTTCTATTTTCCTTCATACCTTTATTAAAGTCACTGCTCTAAGGTATCTCCTGTACCAGACTGGGAATTTTAGTTGAATTGAATCAGAATTCATTGTCTACAACTGGTGGAGTAGGTCACCATAATTTTAGGTTCCGAGTCTTAGTGTTTCTGTTGCAACTTACATTTTCCATTTCATGTGCAATTTTCAGATTAAATTGAATTAGGAGCTGTATTATCTCATGTTGGTTTTTCGTATCAGAAAATGTCTTCCTGCTTGGTTGTGCCCTGTATGCTCAATACTCTGAAGTGATGCCTTCTCCTACTTTGCTAGATGCTGTCATTGCATGAATTCCTTCAGTCATCCTCTCATATTGTCTCTGATACCTTAGAAATTATACTTCAGTTCACCTCCTCTCTGCTGGTTTGGTATCATGAACCTGGAGATGCCATTACTGGTGCTTCTTTGCCATGATTGATTCTCGGATTCCTTGTTTATGCATTGTTTGGACCAAGTTCATTTATGTTCTACCTTACTATGGTATTGAACACTGAAATGTTAGTGAATGGGGGAAAGTACACATATAGCTACTGTGGGGAAAAGCTTTTTAGCAATTAAATAAAGTGTCAGAATGTAAACTGTTTGAAAGTAAGGAATCTTTGGAAATGTTATTCATGTTCCAATAGAAGACCTGATTTTTGAATGTCTTGTTTCTTTACATGTAAATTGTTGATTTAAGGCTAAAATGTGTTCAAGATATTTTGTATAACCCTTTTTTACTTAACCATTTCATTAAGGAATACAGAAATGCTAATTAACTTCAGAAGGGGTATTTCAGTGGCTTGGTTAGCATGAACTGGAGTAAACTCTGGAAAGTGCCTTCTGTGCATTTCTATAAGCGGAAATTTTAGCCATGTGTATCATCTCAATTTATGTGGGCATAACAAAGGTGTCAAGATTTACTGTAAAACATCCCAGGAGAAATACTGGGGCAGTATGTTAAAATTTTCTGTACTGATGTCATGGCAGTGTGTTCCAGAGTGTGCAGCTGCAGGAACAGTCACAACGTTTTTGCCCACCTCTGTTTAGTAACTGGTGCTGTGTAGATGTGTCTGTAATGTCACTGGCCAAACCACATAGAGACAGCAGTAAAAAGGAGCAAAAGATAAGAATTCCTGCATGCTTCTCAACAGGTGTGGAGCAGCAGACTGCCCTCGTGGTACAGTTACTGTTCATGAATTTTGGGGCAGGGGGAACTGAAATAAATATGAACTTCAGAAAATTCTGCCAGATTGCAAATGGTTAGATGTAACAGAGATAGATTTGCTTTTAATACCATGTACATGTTTTGCTGATCAAATCTAGGCTGCTGCTATAGTTCTCTGATTTCATCTAGATGGCAGGAACATCAGATTTACACTGGAGAACTGCTTAATACCTCATTCTCCAATTTTTTTAGTATTTTCGCTAATATCACTTTATTTTTCACTCATGTTTCAAAGATATCTGTGCAGTCTTTATATACAAAGGTCTTACCTTATTCCTTCTCTGCTGGGGTTCACAGACAGAATGAAAAAAGACATCTCTAGTTAGAGCAGCTACACTGGCACTTTGAATTACACAACTGCACCTTCCTTTGGAGAACATGTAAGTATCTGTTTTGAAGAACAGAGAACATAATTTTTCCACTTAAAAACTGGAAAGAGATATTTTAAAAGAAAAAAGTAGAATAAAAGTTACAAAAAACCTCCATTGCCAACAGCAGGCAGAATCATTTTTTACTCTGTTATTCAATCTTAGTAAAGCTGATCAACTCCACACTACAGCTACTCCTTTCTCATTTTCAGCTGCAGTGAAGAATATTGACCTTCATACATACACTGTCCAACACCATACGAAAACAGAGAAGGCCTTGACATTTGAACTTTTTGCTTCAATATGGGAAAAACACTATGTACATTTTTGAAGCTTTGTTTCTTAAATTAGGATGGTTGTGTTTAGAAACATTCCATTCGCTATTATGTAAATTGCAGATCTAAAGTTCCCTTTTCATGCTGCTGCCTTGGCAAAAAGGTGGTAGGAATTTTTGTTCTATCCTGCATGTTCTTCTGGAATCCAAAAAATTTTTGTCTTTGTCATGAAAAAGAAAAACCTGCTGCAGTCTGCTTTGGTTTTAATAAAGTGTACACAGTAGCAAAGTGCATTTTTGTTTGGCTTTGTTTGTTTTGATGCTCCCTTTGATGTTGGCATATGTATATATTTAGATATACTGCACTGTTGTACAAGAATTGTTTTAGTAAATAACACTATTTGTAAAAACTGTTAATTGTTTTTGGTATGAATGCAAAATATTAAAGTTGGAGTATTTAGTTCATTATGTTGCAAAGTCAATTTATAAATTTTATGAAAGAATAATCTGAAAAGGGCTTCTTTTGCTGGAAGGATTTAAAGATACAATAAGCAAGGTCTGTCAGAAGTACTTAAATTTTCTGATTTCAGATGGGGTGGAGGTGGGGTTTTGGTTGTTCTGGTTGGGGGGATTTGTGGTTTTTTTGTTTTTGTTTGATGCTTACACATAAATTATTTTTTATAAAAATCTGTCATTAATTTCCTTCAGCTAAACCCAATTAATACATTGTAGATCTTATTTGAAGTATGCTGCATGTCCTCTATCTTTTGGTAAATACAGCATGAGTATTTTCAAGGGACTTTAAAGAACAAATGGAAACAACTGTGTCTGTACTGTCTAATGTATATATTTGGTTACAGATGAATAAGCAGATATTATGGTAGCTTGACAGTTAATTTACACAGTCATTTGACAGTTAATTCCATTTCTGATGACAGCAATACAAAGTAGTGTAGAACCTGGTGGTTTGATTGATGTGAAATGAGTTGACGATCAGGCTAAAACCTGGTTTATGAATCTTAAAATGCTGTCAGAGTTGAAACTGAATAGAATTGACAGCTGTATGCTGTGTTCTTAAAACAACGTTATGCATAAATTTCTTGTGTAAACCAATGTAGACACCACGGGACTTTGGGAGCAGTGGGCAACAGTATCTGTTTGGCCTTTTCTTCAGGTCTCTTCCGAAAAATATGAGCTAAACCCCTTAGGATAAGAGGTTATGTGGATTGTGGGTTTGTTCAGTAGGATAATTTGTGTCTTTCAAGAGAATATCTATTCAGTTGACAAAATTAAAAGTCCTGCAGATTGTGTAGAAATGCAACTTGTTCTGTTTTGGAGCAGGGAGGGGGAATTAATATTGAGTTTTCTTTACTGCCTGTCTCTTTTAGATGGAAGGCATTTCTGTTGAGATGCCTATGATGAAAATACAGTTTGGTTTTTTTGTAGTATTTAAAATTTATTGTAAAATCTGTTGCCATGAATCTGGGCAAGAGGTAATATAAGCATCAGTCTGTATTTAAGGGGGTGAAACCAACTCTTAAACTTTTGAAGAACTGGTTCATATATAATCTCTCTTCATAGCACTCACTTCATGTCACATTTCCGAAGCTGGAGACCTTAATGAATTGTCTTGCTACTGTAGCTGATTTTTGAAATCTTATTCTATTCTGTTGCAGGATAAAGATTTTTTTCTCTCACAGTAGTTGTAAATTTAAATTTCTAGATTATTTTAAGTCAAGTTGATATTGATTGTGAGCTATGTTTTAAGTGAGAAATGAGAATTAAGCCATTATGAGAGAAGCTGTGGGAGCACTTCCACTGATTAAGGCTGATTTGCATTTTTAAAAATTCACATCAACCCTGGGTGTGTACATGGGCAACATGCAGCAATACAGATAATCATATAGGGCTAAAAAAGGCAAATATGTGTTTTCAGTTACAGGTTTAGAGCATCTTTAGCATACAATCTTCTGATACGAAATACAAGGAATGTGGTCATTGTTGCACCTAATATTTTGCTTTGACTTTGCTTAACCCTGTTGAGCATGGGCTTTGAGTCCTTACACATGCAGCTTTGATTGCTAACAAACAGTGCAGCTTGGTGCCTACGCCCCACATTCCCAGGCTTGGTGACATCTACCACCTTAGCAGTTGTGCTTCGGACCCTGGTGGAGGTGCGGGATCCAGCAGGAATGTGGTGGGTGCTTGGTAGAGCCTGTAATCAGTGGGACACTGCTCAGTAGCACAAACTCTTTGACTGGTCAGGGTCTCTGTTTACCACTTTCTGGCTACAGGAAGCACACATATCAAGGAATGGAACCCTTCAATATATACATACCTGGACCACTCAATTTTATACTACAACAGTTTTGAAGCTTGATATACTAATAAGGCTCTGCCTGCTACTGAAATCACACTGCAATCTATTTCTAGGCAGTTGTGATGGCTTGCCCCTGTTGACTTATGCATCCTCAGGTATTTGTGGATTATACAGATGTGTTTTATTTCACAGTCTATTTACTGTGCTTCTCAAAGGAGTGTGAATATTTAGATCCCTTGGTTTTAATGGCTTTTAGACTTTTGAAATTCCCCAAATTAGTCTTTTTCTTTGCCTGGTGAAATACTGCAATAGCTGATATTGAAGAATGGTTAGGCAAATCCTTCAGCAAAAATCATGTGGCCTGATGAATATAGGTAATACAATGATTTTCATAAAAATACGTTTGTTTACATTAGAACAAATGGAAGTCTTGTCTGAGCAAATGGCAGAGAAGTCATGGTTCTCTGAACCTGAGTTTGAACACAGGGTCAGCACCAAGCATCTCACTGAAATGTGCTATTGAAACTTTCAACTAAGTTGGTTGTTTTTTTCAGAGAAATCATGGGTGGTGTCTAAAAGACTCTTAGGAGTGTGTTCGTTCAGAGAACTCTTTCCTCCTAGTAGGGTGAGGCAAAACAAATAGTGAAGAATTTTTTGGTTTATTCAAGTCCACAATTTCACTTTGTAGCTGGTTTCTGGCAGCTTCTGTGGAATCATGATTTGTATTATCTGATTATGTGGCTAACGACACTCCACTATATTCACTAGGATATAGCATTAGTAATTTTTAAAGCTCTTCCTGCTCACTTAACTGTAAGGTAGGTGATTTTAATTTAGTAGTTTATTTTAGTAAGCTTGTTCTCTCAAAACAGACATGCTTTCTACTCTTGAGCACCTCTTATCTTCCAGATAATCAAGGCTTGCTGTAAATGTTGGCTGTTCCTTCCAAGGTTTCAGAGTCCCACTGATCACTTCAGGGGGCAGCTATTTGTCCTAGTTGCTCAGACCAGTTCCTAATTGCCTCTTCCAGAAACTAAACTCCTTGAGTTTGTCCATCCCTGAGGCTCAAATTGACACCAGATTTGTTCCTAAGCTTTCTTTATTCAAGACAGACAGTAGTAACATGGAATAATTTTGTGTACCTGTGAACAGCACTGAGCTGAGCAGCATTCAGTGGGATCCTGTACTGCAGGAGCAATGCAGATTCCAAATCCCAGCTCTCCTGCATATATATTCAATCAGTTCCATGTAGTATATATATATTTCCTAATGGTTATCTCCTTTCATATGCTTTCTCATATTTGATCCTTACAGCAAGCATGCCCAGAAATACTAATGGGTAATCATAAATCTAATTAATTTCCTATATACACATACATGCAACCTTTTTCTCTCTCTCTCTTTCTGGATGATTCCAGTCTGCAGATTGTCCTTCCACCTAATGCAGGTGTCTTATGGACCCTTTTACCTTGTTTTCTGAAATGCAGATGGTCCTGATCTTTAACCTCTGAAGTACTGTGTCTCTCATCACTGGTTCAGTCACACAATTGCTGCAACTGGGCTTTGTATTTTTCACGTTTCTGCAGTATCCCTTTGGCTATCAGGTATTCTTTACAAAACACCTTGCCATTAACTTTGGATCATTGCTTTCTTATTCACTTTATTTTCTTTTCATCAGTGGCGCAGTTTCACCAAGGGAATTGGCCAGATTTCAACCCAGGAAAGGAGCACCTTTGTTCTTGGGGACCAAAGTTTGGTTCCAAGTTGGTTAGTGATACATGCTGATAGTTCCATCCTACTTGCTAATTTTATTCATTGCAGGATTCAGAAACACAATTACTGTAGTATGTGTGGCAAGTCCATCATAAAATTTTTTGAGTAGTTTGTCATACATTCTGTGTTGCTCTTAACATTGACAGAAACGTAGAATGGTCTGAGTTGGAAGACCATTCCAACCCTTAAGATTATCTATTTCCAAACCCCCTGTCACGGACAGGGAGACCTTCCACTTCCTCAGAACCACATTCAACCTGGCCTTGAACACTTCCAGGGATGGGGCATCCACAACTTCCCTGGACAACCTGTTCTTAACTGTTAGGAACTGTTGTTACTACCTTGCAATACAGTTTCACATGTAGGCGGCAGTCAGGTAAAAACAGTGTTGGCCTCCTGCATATGCAACTTTATTTATAATGTTCTACTGCTGTATTAAGGAATATGATCTCCTGGCTCATCACTGCCAGACCAGTTTTTAACAGCAACCCTACTGCATGTTCCACGACAGTAGATCCTGTAGGCTTAAAAATCTTTCTTATCAACAAAGTCAGAAAAAAGTCTCCCGTTCATGATTCTTTCTTAAGCTCTGGAATCCTTCAGGACAGCTGTAGCACTGTCTACACATTCACAGAATATTTGAGCCTGCCTTGTGCTCTGAGTTTACTGGAATATCAAAATTGTCTGTTTTTTCTGTTTCCACTGGGGTTACAAAATTCTGGATTGTCCTTTGGAAAATAAAGGTCTTGGCCTCTGAGGTACAATAGTCTTGGGTTCATTTCTATTAAGAGTAATAATCAGTTCAGCCTAAGATCAGTATCGGCAGCACAAGCCTAAAGAGATTGTATTCCATTTGAGAAAGTTGGTAAGAAAGGATCTTTGCCTTCTTTGATAGGAGAACGCTGTATTCAGGTATTGATACAGATGTCACCTTCTAGAATATGCTTTGCATGGATAGCAATCTTTCCCTCACTGATTTTTCAGTCTTTCAGTGCCTCCCAGTGCAAAACTGTAAGGGACGTTGTGCTGTTAAGTGGATCTTGACTGCAGATTCAGTCTGTCATAATTACCCAGAAATACTTTGCCCGAATTTCTC
This sequence comes from Gymnorhina tibicen, assembly GCA_013399875.1. Lineage (NCBI taxonomy): Eukaryota > Metazoa > Chordata > Aves > Passeriformes > Artamidae > Gymnorhina > Gymnorhina tibicen. The sequence goes on from VXAZ01007739.1 coordinate 344,246, forward strand.
AGCTAAACCAGACTTGACAAGCTATCCATAGCTTGTTACAGGTATTCAGTTTTTTTATTTGTAATACTCGTTTGTCTTGCAGAGATAAATGGAAGAGGCAGCTGTTATCTCTGGTATCTCTGGCAAAACATGGAATACAGTAGTCAGTATTTTTGGGTAATGTTCTACTTTGGAATAGCAATGACAAGCAATGACAAGACCATCATGAAATGTTTTTAATCCCTATTCTTAGTGCTTTACTGCCAAATATGGCTTCACTTTGAGCATGAAAAGTGGAGCAGGGTCTCAAGGAACTGAAAAAGGTGGAGAGATTGAAAGAAAAAAAGCAAGTGAGAACTAGAAGTGAATAATGCAATTAGGAGAGACAAAGAGGGAAGAAGACTTTGTGCAAATAAATGACCTTTAATTATAAAGCTTTGTTTCTAGGAGGACACACGTGTTTGTATAGAGAGGATTCATCCGTAGAAACCCTCAATTTCTGTAAACCAAGCAGTATTTTAAGTCTGTGTCAAAGGTAACGTCTTTATGTTATAAAAGATGAGAAGTAAACCAGGGCTCTGAGTGAAATCAGAGTTATGGCATGTTCTGTAATTTCAAGGGATTTACAGAAGTTTTCTGCTTTGGGTGCAGTAGTTAATTACCTCACCCAGGAGAATTATTAAAACAAACAAAATTTAAGGATGTATGAGGCAAGACTCTTTGGACCGTGTTCTGACTCCCATGGCACACGATACCTTGAGCACTTAATGTTCACCTTCAGTTGTTTACATTTGCACTGATTAGTTTGTAGGGAGAATCAGGTTTTAAGATTTATGAAGCTCTTCAGCTTTCTTTTCCCCCCTATATCTCTGTTTGCTGTTTGCCACTTGGGTCTCAGCTATAAAAGTGTAAAGGAAGCACGGGATGTGTATGTGGAGCATGGTTTACTATATCCTGCTTCGCTGCCTGTGTGACATTTGCTGATTTGGTTTCCTGTGAAAACTGATGGATCAGCTCACTTCTGGTCATAGATAACAGGCAGGAAGAGCTGCCAGGACTCCTAAGAAGAACAGTCCATTAAAATCCTGTATGCAGAACAGAGCTGAAAGTGATTATTTATTTTTATTTTAGGAAGAAAAAGCAAATATCATGTTTTGGTACTGCAGAAGGAAGCTGTTCTCAGAAATATAGATATTTTGAGTTGTTCAATTTTTCAAACCCATTACTCTACGGCAGGCTTAGATAAGGTGACAATGTCAGAATGAAACACAGAGAGGACAAAGCTGTTGTCTCATTGCTGTCTGGGTTGCTTGGCAGGCTGCCACAGTGGGGCTGCCTGAGCAGCTATACACTGTACTGGGGGAAATAACAAATGTTATGGTTTCTGCTATACGTTCAGAAACAGACTCTAAGATTCTCTTGTACAGAACTGAATGCTGCAAATATCTAATTTCTGGGATTGCTGGTGGAGGTAACCTAACTTGGGTTTAAATGCAGATAGCATAGCTAGCTACTAGTCAGTGTAAAATCTGTTTTATCTAAGGACTCTCACAGTGCTTGAAATAACAGAAGTAATTTGAAATATTTAAAAGCTTCTTATATGGAATAGTGGAGATGAAAAATTGTAGAAAAGATATTGACAAACTAAGTCTCAAAAAAAGGCAAATACCTACCCTATCACAAAACTGTTCTTAACCTATCAGAGTAATTATTTCCATTTGAGTATTTTTTCTTCTTTAACTGCCATTTAATCAGTCTTGTAACTTCACATTCAGGATTAAACTAACATCTAGGTTTCATATTTTTAAAGTTATTATTATGCCTAACTCCCACTGAAAAGGGGCATCAAAATAAATCAGCGACAACTGTGGCTGATCTCTTACTACTAGCCAAGGCAATCCCAAACTCTCTCTGGTTTGGGATTATTATGACTTTCCTCTAGGTATCTTTTATAGGACAGTCTTTCCCAGTTGTGTTTTGAGGTGTTAATTTGCTCAGGTTTTGGTCTGGTTTTACTTATTTTTTTACTTTGACTTACATAAGAAATGCTTATCTATGGAAATACCAACAAAAGTTGGAGTCCAGGTCACCCATGGACAACCTGTATCCGTATGAAAACAGGAGGTGAAGCTCTTCTGGTAACAGGACTGCTGCTGTCTGGTGGAGGTACAGGACTGGGAGGAGGTACAGGACTGTTTTGTAGGAGAGTTGGGGAGAGTGCATGAGGCTCCTCAGCCCTGTAGTCCTGTCAATATCCACATGCGTGAGGGCTGATCCCCACCGCTGGTGCAAAAAAGGGACATAATAATCACAGAAAATACTGTGGAAGTACTGTACCCTGAATAGTTTTATTAGACAGGACTTTTTTCAACTAGGACCAGTGTGCTACTGCCTTCTGTTGTGGTCTTTGATGTGGTTTTCAGGCCCACCTGGCTCCCTGCTCTTCTGAGGAAGCTTTCATGGTTGTACTTAGCCGCTCCACCTGCAAACAAGTTCTAGCATGTTGTAACTGTCTCACTGAGGAGATGTCATCGTCTTGCAAGGATTGAAAGACCTGCTTAGGACACTCCATCAGCATGTCTTAAACCAGAGAAATGAGGCACGGGTGACTGTGCCACGTACCATGAACACGCAGAAAAATGGAATCTGAGTGCCTTACTCAGCTGCTTCTGGCCTGAGTCATTTCAGTACTGGTTCACCCAGCACTTTTCAGGTGGCAGGTTCTTCGGGGTGGTGTAGCGCTGTTCATGTATTTAACGTGTTGCTACATTTTTTATTAGCTTTGGAGCTCTTGTCAAACTTCTTAAAAATCAAGGCAAGACTGTTGAATTTCACAGAAATTATTATCTACAGACTTAGATTCACCCCTTCTATGTTATCAAAACTTCCTAAGGGGAAGAGAGCAATTTAAACTTATTTTCTCGTTATCGTTGTCCCACTAAAGCCTCGTGCAGGAGACACTGCATCAAGAAGAGGTGGTGCACTCGTTATCTCTTGGAGCCACGCTGCCCTGAAGTTTGGTTACAGATGAGCAGATGGAAGAAAAAGTGAAAAGGCTCATTATTGCAACTCCAGCAGGCTCCTGGAATACAGGGAAGGATTAAGCCCCAAAATATGGTTTACGCCAGTCCCATCTTTGTGTTTCAGCATGTGTAAAGGCAACACCCCAGCACTCAGCAACATCCCAGCTCTGCCTCACCCCCAGCAGGTCTGCTCCCTCTATCAGAGCTGCTCCCACACACCGGGTAGTACCAGCCTCACTCCCTCTCCCTCTGTCTCACAGGTCACTCTCCTTCACGCGTACCCCTTTAGGTTACAAACTATAAATTTGTTATGTGGCCTTTATTTCACTGGAAGTGGGCTGGAGGGGAGAACAGTTTTGAGATTATCTCAGCTACTTTTTGTATCATAAATTTCATTAAATTGAGTACTCAATATACGTTTCACCCTATATGCTTCTCTAGTAAGGGGAGGGAGGTAGTAACTGTGTCATTTTAAGGGTGAATGAAACACGGGATCAGGAGGCTGGGTGCCTGGAACACTCAGCTGCGGGTGTTGGTGGGGGCTGGCGGTGCTGCGGGGTGACGCCGCAGGTGTGAAAGGCGCTGGGGGAGGCATCCCTGGCTCTGCACGTGCCCAGGCCCAGGGCAGCTGCTGCGGTCTGGGGAGTCACCCCGCTTGTGAGGCCAGCATGGCTTCAAACAAATCTGACGAGCTGCATCTGAATGCATAAACAATTCTGGACTAAACAAAATGACATTATTTAGTGACTAAACAGTGTCAAATTTAAAAAAAAAATCATTGTCAGTCTTGGGCATAGGAGAGACAAACCCAGCACGTTTATGAGCAAAACAGAAGGGGAGCTGTAGTGGGACAGGGGCCGTCTCATGGTGCTGGAGCTGGCCTAAAGGGAAGTCACTGAGCGGGATGAGTGGGACAGTGGATGCTGTCTGTTCTGAGGCATGGAAATTCTATCCTGTTTTGCAGGAAATATTGTCAAAATAAAAATCCTGTTGTTGAAATTAGAATGAATTATAAACATGATTTGTGAAATAAAGTTTAATTTGCCCCGCTACTATATTGAAGCTTCAATAATGTTTACTCAGTGACTGTTTAATTTACATACTTCATATTTCAGTCTTTTCTAAGTTAATTTTCTGAAAAAAGTTACTTTAATTCTGCAAAAAATGATTTAAAAATGCAGATAGCATAAGCTTAAAGAATTCTTGAATCAGACAGAAGGTTTGAACATTAAATCATATATGAAACTGCAGTTCTCAGTGCCTTTACTGAAATTAGGTATATTTCCATTCAAAAATTTAATATTCTTCCCATAGGTAAGCCCTATGCCATGGGTAACATTTCATAATGGGGCTAATTTGTATTACAGTCATTTGTAAAAATTATCTAACTGACTGACATTAGGGATAGTATAATCTGTTTTAAAAACACATACTTTTAAAATTCATATTACTGTTTATTTAATTTCATAGTTCTTTGGGAAATTGCACTGAAACCTGTTTCCCTTGTTGTATCTCAACTGTGTGGTATTTTGCTACTGTAACCATCATAAATGAGTATTCAGGATGGCATAGACTTACTGGCATACTGATCATTGTTGCAGATTTTTATTTATAGTACAGGGTATTAAAACATTGCTCAGCTATAGCTCAGCAGATTCTCCAAAAGAATGATTTAAAGATTTCTTGGTATCCTCTTAATACTTAGAGGGATGCCATAGTATTCCTATTCCAGTGAGACAGGATCAAATCTGTGGTTAAGGAGTGTGGCCTATGATTTCCTGTAAAATTTGATTATTTGAAGTAAAGTTAAAAAAATTCCAGTCAAAAAACCCCTAAGTAACCCTCTTCTCTGCAAACAACCCAGACTCTCTACCTGACAATTACCTGTTGATCCCTTATCCTCCTCCCTGGAAGTTTGTTCTTAAATGCTTTCTCCTACTAATTTATTTCTGTCCTAAAGGAGGATAGTTCTTGAAGGACCTCTGTGCTCATGTCATGACTATGTTTTGAGTTGATAATGGCAATGGATATAAGGACTATTGTTTTTGAATTAAACTGGATTCTCTTTGGTGCTTGTATTGTGATATGGTAAATAGAAAACACAAATCAACTCTGTATCATTTATACTTTTTCCTATTATATATCATCTTTTGCCATTCATTTCTGAAAATAACTATTTCTCTTCATCCTTTATTAGACACTGTTTCATGTGTTTACTGCCACATTTCTCCTACATCTTCTTTCAAACATAATAAATAACTGGACATGAATGTACAGCTCAAAGGTAGTAACTGTTATAAGTCAGTTATGGCATTATATTCATTTCAAGTGTGTCCTGCTCGACTCCCTCTGAGTTCCAAATTTTAGATATTAGAAATTTTTTTCACTGGAAGAGTGGCTAGGCGTTGGTATAAATTGGCCAAGGAGGTGATGGAGTCACTGTCTCTGGAAGAGTTCAAGAGATGTCTGGATGTTGGGGATATGGTTTAGGGGAGATTATAGTGGTGTTACTTTGATGGTTGGACTTGATGATCTTGAAGATCTCTCTAAACTTGATGATTCTCTGTGATTATTATGCTTGGAGAAATCTTAAAAGACCACTGGTGTACTCATAAAATTATGACCAGGATTAAAGATAAGTATTCATTTTGTTAAGAGTAGTCTTATCAAAAGGCTTATTGTACCTAGATAAGGAATGGCAGTCCAGTAATTGTCTCTTGTGTAGATAACAGAGACATGGGTCCCACTGCTCTGGGTGTGTACAGCTCTTTGCCATGTAGAACACTGTAATTAAAGAAAAATTCCTACAGTGCTAGTTAGGAGTGACTTATAACTGCAGAATGAGAAAGAAAGTGGAAGAAAGACTGTGAAAATCAACAAGTGCTTCTACAGTAGAATTAATTTCCTTTCTGCCTTCTGGCTGCTGAGGATTTGTAGCATGGATTTCACGTAATTTTAAAAAAGTATTTTTAAAAAAGAAACACGTGTAGGGCTTCACAATAAAGGCTTGAGATGTCTTGAGAGAAAAAAAATAGTCGTTCTGATTTAATATTCATTCTACTGCACTACTTAGCACAATGATGTATGTATCCTGTTCAGAAATGCAGGCCCAGGCCCAAGTTAGGTAAGACCAAGCATATGAGCATTGACATCTAAATTGGTCCTCTATTTATTGCTCCTCCTTTGTTCCATCCACAGACAGCAAAGGGAGGTTAGGATGACTCTACTGCTGTTTTAGGATGTGTAGGGGCTGAATAAATTTGTGTATTTAGAGTTTTTCTTTTGGTGGAATTTCAATTAATTACACAGCAATGAATTTAATTTCTTGGCAGTGTATTACTGCATTCTTTTTCCTTTTTTATCTCACCAATGGTCACAATTTGTTGTTCAGATAATGGTATTGTCAAACCAGTGCTGGACTGGAACCTACTTATGTGTTGTTTTGTTCACTGTTCCTATTAGCTGAGTTGTGTGCTTGCAGAAGTCAACAAGATGAGCTTAAGCCTTGCAAAGCAAGAGATGAGATGAAAAAGTGCTGAAAATTTTCATAGCTCGTCTTTCTACTAGCTCCTGTATGGAGGAAGTGGGTCTGCTTCAGCTTTAGCTACACTTGAAATAAACTGTGGTGGCTGTTGATCCACACCCAGCATTCACAGGTTTGTGTATCAACTAAATAATCTTGCCTCAACTTTATGGATACATTTAGTTTGACTGTCATTGAACATTCTTTGAGAAAATTCAAGATTTCTGTCCATTTTCTGTGATTTTTCTCTTAGCTTTTAACTCCTTTTGACCCTGAAAGATTCTGGTTTAAATGAACAAAAATTCTCTCACTCCTAAATACTAATTAGAATGTATAGAGTAGTAAAGTTCTTGAACTTATCTTAATAAATAATGTTTTACTCAGCGTCTGTTGTAGTTTAACCCCCACTGGCAGCTCAACCCCACACAGCTGCTGGCTCACTTTCCTGCAGCAGGATGGGGGAGAGAACAGAGGGGTGAAAGTGAGAAAACTTGTGGGTTGAGATAGACATTTTAATAGGGAAGGCAAAAAGCTGCATGCACAAAACAAAAAAAAGGAATTCTTTCACTACATTCCAATGGCAGACAGGTGTTCAGCTAATTCCCAAGGAAATCAGGGCCTTGGGAAGATAGACACTGCAACTCTGAATGTCCCCCCTCCCTTCTCATTCCCCCAGATTTACAGCTGAGCATGACATCATAGAGTGTGGAATATTCCTTTGGGATCAACTGTCCTGGCTGTTTCCCCTCCCAGCTTCTTGCCCACCCTAGCCTACTCACTGATGGGGTAGCATGAGAAGCAGAAAAGGCTTTGAGGCTGTGCAAAACTGTTCAGTAATAACTAAAACATTCCTGTGTTATCAACACTGTCTTGGTCATAAAACCAAAACATATCACCATCTGAGCTGCTACAAAGAAAATTATCTCCATCCCAGTCAAAACCAGTACAGTGTCTAACTTTAATTATCTCTTTACAACAGTACAGTCTTCTAGAAAGCTCTCTCTCCAAAATCATTCAGTAGTGTGAGAATGTTATTTAAATACTCTAGAATGACTAATGAAATACAGAAATGGTTTTAGGCTTCCACTGCAGGTAACCCACTGCAGCACCCATGCAAATATTAGTAATGTGTAGATAACTATTGAATACCATCTGAGGGATACAGGCTCCCACATGAAACATCAAAAAGCATCTTGGATGCAAATGTAAAAGCGTGGATAGTAATCCACTTGTTTTTCTTCCACACGTGCAATACAAACATATTATATTTCAGGTCTGGATATGATTTCATTTAGAACTGAACTTTCCATTTTCCAGTTGACTGTAAAAGTCAAGGGCCACTGTGGCTTCAGGATTTCAATGTATTTTGTCAGGAAGAATGACCAGTCACAAGAACTGGATGTGCCAGAAGAAGAGAGGGTCTGACCTGTCTTAGAGGGATTCAAGCCTTTCTGTTCTGTGTAAATGTCATCTGGCTCCCTACCCACGGGAGAGATGAAAACATATGTCTATCTAGGACATGTACCCTCTCATTAGTTATTTAGCAGATTGAGCTTTTGGTAACTTTTTGCCTACAAATCACTGCAGCCTGAGACTTTGCTGAATCCTTTTGTCTCAAAAGAGAGAATCTTTCCCTTTGACTATATCAGATCAGAATATATGAGTCATGTATTTGTATGATGAAAGAGGAAGCCAGATCCAGATATAATTACTGACGAGTGTGCTGCAGATGAGACACAGAACATACGTGAATAAGCTCATCAAGACCTGTGCTGCTCTAATCAGGGCGTATGTATACATACACATATGTATACACACACAGACATACACATGTATGTATCACACATGTCTGTGTCAAAATGGCTTTGGACTGGTAGTATCTCCAGTATCTCCAGTGAGCATAAGGGACAATGAGAAAAAGGCAATTTTCAGATCAGGAATACTTCTCTTGAAGTAGCTCTTCAGAAGTCTCATTTTGGTTGGAAGAGACCTTGGGAAGTAATTTTGCATCACCTCCTCTCTAAAGAAGGGCTAACTTGGATCAGGTTGCTCAGCATCTTGTCCAGTTCAGTTTTGAGAAACTCCAAGAACAGCCTAACACAATTTCTTCTGTCACTTCAGAGTATAGCTCATTCCTGGTGCAGCCACTGACAGCCAAAGAGGTATCACTGCTCATCTCCTTAATTCCCTTTTTCTGCCTAGTTGTGCAATACATATATTCACTTCAGTTACATGCAGCACATAACCATCACATAACCAGTCTTTACATAACCATGTAAAGCCTTTGGTGGCAGTTTTATTTTCTTACATTGAGACTGAACATTGAGACTGAAGTGTCTCCCTTCTCTGTTTATCTTGAGCCAAAAAAATACCACAAATACCCAAACTTTTAGTGATAGTCTTAGAAATAGCAGTGTTCTGTTAGGGCAGCAGCATTGTTCTGAGTCTTCTGACTTGTTCCTTTTAGCACTAGAGGTTTTCCTGGGCTTTTGGGTTTCACAAATAATTAGGGAAAAATAAATATCTGCCATACACTACAGCAAGAGATTATATTTCCCACATGACAATTCATCAGCACAACAATACAGAACATTGCTGATTATGGCTGAAATACTTCCCACCTCCTGTCCCTGGGCCAGGCTGTTCCTGACCTTTATGTGGTTCTACACATGTTGAGAGAAATTATGAACCACTTCCTCTTTACTCCCCTCACGTAGCCCCCAAGCGGACCCAGCACAGCTGAAGTACCTGGCTGGATTTTTTTCCAGTATTAAAAGGAGTTTTGTTGACTTCAAATGAACTTGGTTTTCATCTCCATTGTTTCTTCTCCTCTTATAACAGTGTCAAAGCACCTTCTTACTCTGCTCTGCCTCTTTCCATACTAATCTCATATTGGTGTTTCCCTGCATGTGCTGTACTTTTCCACCCAGAACTTCCATCAAGGAGGCTTTTGAAGATTTTCTAATACTTATCAGAGATTTCCAAGTGCATGACAGCACAGGGACAGCTGCTGCACAACAGGCTTCAAACACATGGTAGGTTTGATGCTTTGCAGATTCATAGAATTATAGAATCTTAAAGTCGGAAAAGACCTCTAAGGTCATTGAGTGCAACCATTAATCCAGCACTTCCAAGTCCACCAATAAATCATGCCTCTAAGCACCACATCTCCACATTTTTAAACACTTCCATGGATGGTTATTCCACCATTTCCATGGGCAGGCTGTTGCAGTGCTTGACTACTCCTTCAGGAAAGAAATTTTTCCTAATATCCAGTCTAAACCTCCCCTGGTGCAACTTCAGGCCACTTCCTCTTGTCCTGTCACTTGTTACCTGGGAGAAGAGACTGACCCCCACCTCACTACGACCTCCTTTCAAGGAGTTGGAGAGAGAAATAAGGTGCCTCCTGAGCCTCATGCATGCCCCATCAAAATACCCAGTAAGTCCCATATGTTGCAAAAGCCTGTCTATGTAAAACAACGATAATACTGATGTTTTCTATCCAATTGGGACTCTTCAGAACGTTTATTGTGATCTCGAAGAAATAACATGCTGCTGCTCTCCACAAAAAAGCACATGGGGAAGGTCTTGTACCCAGCACAGCAAAAAGATGTAATAACCTGGAGGCAGACTGTGCTCTAAAGGCACCTTTTCAGAAAGATCGTTTAATGTCAGGCAGGTGCTTCAGCTTGTGAAACCCAGCTAGCAGGCAAGGTTCTGTCTTTCTCACACTGATTCACGAGCAAGATTTGAGTCCTGTAAACAGCAGATAGAGCCATCACTGTCAGTAAAACAAACAAACAAACAAACAAACATAGCGGCTGAAGTTAATTCACTGGCGCTCAGAAAATGCCTCTTAGAGTTCTTAAGCCCCCTGGTCCCCTCCGGCTCCTCCGTGGCAGCCTCGAGCCCCGGCCGCGCCCCGCTCCCGACGGAGAGACCTGCTCGCGCCTGGGGGAGGAGTGATAGGGACGGGGGCGCAGCCCAGATCCCGGGTTCCCAAAACTAGGTCTCTGCTCCTTCTGCAGTCCTCGCTCTGGGGAACAACCCGGTCGTTGAAGCACGGGTTTTCGTTGAGACTTGGGTTTCTTACCCCTCATCCTTCTCCTTTCCTTACCCCAGAAAGAAAGGAGAGGGATGTCCTCCTCCCTCGGAGCGGGGTTGGCTAATTTTCTTGGAAGACAAACCACTGACCCAGATGCAACGCTGACAGAGTCGCATAGGGGATAAAAGAAAAAAACAAACACCACACACAACGGCAACAACAACAAAAAAAGCAGAGCTTCTCTCAGCTATCACCTGCACATGCCTGGAAGGAGGCTCTTTCCTCTTCTAAGGGAAAAAAATCAGCTTAGGAAAGCAAAGTTTGAACAGCGAATTCCTGTTATTTCAAAAAGCCCCATGTGACAGGATATTTCCTTATCATTTGGAGCGCAGAGTTTTCCCCTGATCCACCAGCCCTTCACAAGTGCGGAGGACCTGCCCGGCGGGACGCCCTCTCTCAGCCGCGGGGCGCCACGGGCGGAGCCGCGGCAATGGCTCCTTCCCTGCTCCTGCTTCTCCTCGGGCTTCTCCCCCGGGCTTTTCCGCTGCTGGGTAAGTGCCCGCATGGGTTGTGCGCGGTGAGGCGGGCCGAAAAACGAGGGGTCACCGCAGGCACGGAGCCGAACCTGACCTGGGGCTTGCGGGGGGCGTGGGGAAGGAGCGCAGGTGAAGCCCAGGACCATTTTAACCCTCACTGCGGCGGGCGGGCTGATGGAGGAGGCCTCCCCTCGGGACCCCCCTCCTCCCCCGCATCCAGAGGTGCCCGGTGGGCAAAGCTGCCCGGCAGGGCAGTCTTTTGGGTGCCCATGGCGCTGTGGGCGCCGAACATGGCTGTCACTGGCGCTGCCTCAGTTTCCCCCACCACTCCTATCAGTGCCTGATTGATTTAATACCATCACCCAGCTTTCCCTCAGAGACCTGCTCACCGCAGAGGTTTGCAGAAGTGCCTGTTACTGGGGCTCTGCCTGTCCTCCAGTCCTCTTTGATGGGCCCTGCTTTTGGCAGATAGCTTTTGTGGGGGCACGTTAAGGTAGCCGAGATGCTGGTATGGATAGAGGTGTGAAAACAGGGCAAAATTGTGTTGCTTGGTTGTACTCACTTTCTCTGAGATTTACCATGATTTCCAGCTCACGGCTATTTTTTGGTGAAAGTTTTGCACCTGTCCTTCCTGAAAACCTCTCAGCATCCTCTGCTCTCTAGATTAAGATCTACTGATGCAAAACTTCATAGCACTGCCTTGTAACCTTTATTCCTTTGTGTAATTAGCAGCAATCAGCTTAGGCCATCTGGTAAGCAAGAGTCTGTGTAGAGAAGACAGTCATCCGACCTGCTTGCTGCCTCCTTGCTCCCTCCTCTTTTGCTTCTGGCTTTTGGGGTGCTCTTGCGGTGCTCTCCATTAGTGTTTAACACTGGTAGCACTTCACTGGCTTCACGAGTTATTTCTTTATTTATGCTCACATAATCTGTGATAGTTTGCAAATGCTGCGGAGTGTGAAGGCAGTTTGGCAAACTGGAAATCTCTGCCGTGGAAATGACACAGTCTGGTGAGATTCTGCAGTACTTGGCACAATTCTTAAGCTACACCTTGGGGCCAGAGACAGAGAAGCAAATAGTCACAGCGTGGTGGGTAAAGAAAAATGCAAGCCTGTGAGAAAAATGCTGTTGGGATCTACTTGGGACATTTGAGGGAAAAATGCTAGATCTCCCTGAATGGCTGGTTGCATGCCGGTAATGGTGAAGTTGTCTCCTACGCCTGGCATGTTCTTATGCATTTTAAAGAACTTCCTTCCAGGAGTAAGTTTCAAAATAGGAATTACTGTTAGAAACAGGCTTAATTCAAAGTACTAACACTGTGATACTCATGAGCACATTGTGGTGGACCTTAAAGTGTTCCACCCACGGTTCATCTGTAGTGGAGAACAGCACCTGTTACAGAGCTCTATAACAAATGTTGCTACAGAACAGTGAAACACAACTAATGGTGATATGTGACATTCTGCTCAGCCCATTTTACAGATACGGGTTATCATGCTGGCAAGAGTGGTATCAAGTGTTTACAGAGAGGAGTTGTCAGGGCAGAGGAAGTGCTGCACAAATACCTGGCCTGTTTCTTCTAGACTATCTAATTGCTCACATGGATACTGTTGTATGGGAATCCCCTTCGGTGACCAAGAAGGCAGAAGAAACAGAAATAAAGCCGTAAACTGGAGCAATACAGGACTAAGTTACAAGTCTGCTCAATGGCCAGGGACTAGAGAGGAGCAACACTGAGGGAAAGGAAATCCTGCAATTACAGCCTCAGCCACAGCTGCTCCAGCATCCTGCTACCTCTTGCTCTGTTCTCCTGTTTTGGTGTCAACTTATTTTCAGCGCCTGCTTGGCTGTGTTGGCCTTTTAGCTGCTTACATATATACTACACCCTGCACTGGGAATATGCAATGGGGCTCTTGTATAAGCAGGTGTGTTGGGTTTACGCACTTCTAATGCTTTGTAAAGGCACCGTAAGAATAGCAGAGAGCCTAAGTTTTGTCCCACTCTCCATCCCCACTGGCCAGACCTCTTAGTTCAGCTTTTTATCTTTGTTTCTGAAGCCAAAACTCTGCACCCTTTCATGCTTGGATGCAGCAGTCCAGGCTTTTGACTTAGGGATACTTTTTTCACATGCATAGCATCTTCTCTTTAACACCATAAGAACCAGAAAATAAGCAACGTTATTTTAGGCCACAAATACAATTTTAGCACTTTGAAATATCATCTAGTGTTTTCTACACATGTGAAATTGTCGGACATCTCTTTTATCCAGAAACTTTAAACACGATTTCAGGAAAAGGAGAGTTGCAAGCACTGCATATATCAGTTTACAATAACATTGTGCTAAATGCTAGTAGAAAAGGAGCATAAAAAGAAATTGTCACCAGCAGTGATAATTGTACATTTCCTTGTATTGTCTGCGAGTAAAACAGATTGGCAAAAGACAACGATTTCTGCCTCCAGTGCTCATCAGTTTTATATTACTTCCCAGTGAGTTGGAAGCCAAAGGACAAGAGAAGGAAGCTGGACTATAGATGAGATAAGTCTAGGTCAGCTCTTTCTCTGAGAGAGAGGTTGTTTGTTCCCAGGTTGTTCTTCTGCAGAAAAGTATGATCATTTCCACATTAGAACCTCAGCAGAGGAGGGAAAATTTTCTGTGGTTAACCTGTTGTCCCCTTAAATATTTCTCCATTATAGAATTTTAGTTTGGTAATCATACACTAAAATAAATAGTGTTTTAATTAGCTTTTATCCTCAGAGTCACATAAATTAATATTTCTCCTTCCTAGCTCATAGCCCAGTTAAAATACAGCTTTAAAATGTTGTGCATCCTGTTACCTTATGTGAAAGAGCATGATTAAGTTGCTGTGCTAAAATGTATCTCAGGTGGATCAGAGAGGAGACATTTTCAGTCTTTCAGCAAGATCAGTTCAGAAATCTTACACTCCCTAGCACATCGAAATATAAAAGATGCTAAAAACTTTTCAAGGGGCTACAATTTTAAAATCAACATTGAATGCATGAAAATGTGTACTGTGAAGCACTGTTTACTAAGAGGGAGAAATAACTTGGGAAGCTATGAAGAGCTTTGTATATTTTCATACATCATGAAGAGGCATACCTGATGATGGTAAATCCCACTGATGTTGGTATTTCATTCATAATGGAGAGACAAGAAAGAAGTCACTGATGACTGAACTGAAAAATAAGTATGCTCTACAAGTAGCTTGTTTATAAACTTTAGAAACATATACTTCTCCTCAGTTAACACTTTAAAGATTTTAGCAGGGCTTCTGAGAACAGAGCTCCCCACTGCGAGGAAATGGAGCCTGAAGAACTTAGTGACTGTTGTCATCTCCCCATGCCTGGGAGCCAGCGCTGCTGGAGAGTTCAGTGTCAGGATCTGCTCTCTACAGCTCCCATGCTCCCTCGTTTCAATAACTCCCATGGGTGCAGCTTGGATTAATACCATGAGTGCATTCTCTCTCTTCAGTTTAAGCCATGCTTTAAACCTACAGGAGACACTAGTTCTACACCTCTGCTGCTTTGGGCTTTTGCATGTAGATGATTTCATTGACACAAAATAGTTGAAATGTCCTCACATCTGAACTGGTTGCATCGTACAGCCACTTTAACAGGTGTAGTCCACACCTTCTTTTGCCGAACAAAGAGATTTTAACAGATGAGATTTTAACACTAAGGGGAGTGTCCAGATTCATATTTCATTTAGATAGTAGGTGAGATTACTTCAACCCAAATGATTCTGGTGTTATTTTTCTTACAGATACTAGCATCTTCTTAATATATAACGAAGATCACAAGCGCTGTGTACTGGCTCAAAGTTCTAATTCAGTGACTACTGCTCCTTGCGTTCAAGAAAATGAGTCACAAAAATTCAGGTGGGTCTCAGATCACCAGCTTATGAGCATAGCATTCAAATTGTGCTTGGGAGTGCCTTCGAAGAAAGACTGGGTTCCGATCACTCTGTATCCTTGTGACAAGGCTAGTGAACTTCAGCGATGGGAATGCAGAAATGAGACTCTTTTTGCAATCCAAGGGGAAGATTTGTTTTTCAACTATGGAAACAAACAGGAAAGGAATATTATGCTGTACAAGGGATCTGGTTTATGGAGTAGGTGGAAAGTCTACGGAACCACAGACGATCTGTGTTCTCGAGGCTATGAAGGTAAAGTTCTGTAAATTCATTTCTGTATTTCAAACTCATTTTTATGTGTAGCTAATTAAAATATTTATATGTGTAGGAGAATTTCCTTAATCCTATTAATGATCAGTGAGTGTGAATTCAGGTGAAATCAACAATACTTGAGTCTGTGCTTTTTGTTTTTTAAGGGGTTAATTTAGTTTTTTGTCAAACTTGTCAAAGTGCTGATAGATGATTAACCATGTATGGTAGTGATTCATTTGGAGAGAATAAAAAATTCTATGGTTATTCAAAACATGTATATAACTATTACACAACAGCTGATGATAGCTTTTACTGTTTACTACATGTGTACAGAAAGATGTAATGTAAGTGTGTAGTCTGTTGGTTATATTTTTTTTCCTTGGGGTGCAAATATTAACTGTCTGTAAGATATTAGTTAACTCTTGATATCTTCATTTCCAATGTATTGCAGATGTCTTCCTAGGTGTTTGAAGGGAGTCTCAGAGTTGGTGCTAAAGTGTTAGACAAAGAAATAAGATATTTTAAATAGTTAAATTTGAAAAAGTTATGTATAATACATCTCTATATATATTCATGATAAGTATCTGGGAATACATTTGACTTCCCATTCAGTATTCTTTGATATACAGAAGTGGCCACAGAGGGAGGTATGAACGCAGTTTCTGTGGTTTACACCATGGCTGATTACAGCACTAGTCCTTGGCCAGAAGCCAGAGTAGAAGAACCCTATCAAAGCAAATTATGTGAAAGAAGAGGGGGGAGATGTAATAATGTCCTGCTATTCCCTCCTCCTCTGTTTTCTAGCAGCTCTGAGAGACAGTGACCATAGTATGTCATCTCTCCAAAAGTCCTTGTCAAGTACAGTTCCCATGTATGTCCTTCCATCAATGCCTGTACATTACACGAGCACATACAGAAAGCTGCTTTAGTCACTTTGATAAGTTTCATCGAGTCACGTTTCTGATAAAACAAGAATTATCTTTAGATAGAAATATAAAATTTATTTGGGCATAATATATTGGAGTCACTCCACGATATATATCTTCCAGCTTTACATGTACAGGTTCTTCCATGTCTAAAATGATCAGCAGTTGACTGAGTTATTGACGGAACACTCAACAGTTTTTTGTGGTTTAAAAAATTGCTTAACTGTGTGGATTTTATACTTTTGATTGTTATGCATGTGAAATTTAGCATGGGAACGTACTTATTTTGGCTCAGTCAATTGTGGTCAGTTGTCTCCCTTAGCAACAAAAATTTGTCTCATTGTGAACATGGTTATTAGCTTAGACTTAGAGTAAAATGATCAATATCCCATTTCTAGTACAGTTGTGTACTCAGATAGCAAGCTTTCCTTGCTGTAATATTTTGTAATAGGATCATAAAGATGAACTCTTATATATCCCATGCTTATTAATGTTTATACATTTTTGAATTGTTGTGTCTCCTTAGATACCTACACAGTGAAAGGAAATGACAATGGAGCCCCTTGTGTATTTCCTTTTAAGTTTGGTGGTAAATGGTATGCTGACTGCACAGATGCTGGCAGATCAGATGGCTGGTTCTGG
Source organism: Gymnorhina tibicen (assembly GCA_013399875.1). Classification (NCBI taxonomy): domain Eukaryota; kingdom Metazoa; phylum Chordata; class Aves; order Passeriformes; family Artamidae; genus Gymnorhina; species Gymnorhina tibicen. Next base: position 361,100 of record VXAZ01007739.1, read on the forward strand.
TGTGGAACCACTTCAGACTATGATGTTGACAAGAAGTATGGATTTTGCCCAACGAAACGTAAGCTTTTTCCATTCACGATTCTGCTGTGCTCTTATTCAGCTGCCTGGAAATATGTCCATAACATGTGCTTTACAGTTTGAAATGGTTCAGCTTCTGTCTCCATTTAGCCTGCTGTCCTTTTAAGAGCTACCTAAATATCCAAATATAGCACCCAGCATAAAAAACATTGCCCAATTATTTTTGGGTGAAAGTACGTTAATCGTGTTCTGGAATCTCTACGTACACCATTTACTTAAAGAGAAAGTCAATTAGATGCAAAGATGTTACATTAGCATAAATAGTACATGAAGAAGGCCAAAAAATAGAAATCTGTGCAGTGGAACTGGAAGCTAGAATAGAGTTTAATTGAAAATTAAAATTACTTTGGAGAATGAGTTGCCTTTTACACATGAAGGAGCTTTCATGAACTCTTTACTACATCCCAGTGTTTCCCAAATCTGTGTACTGTATTTTAGTTCTGTCTTTTAACTCAATTAGAAGCATTTGTATTCTAAATTCCCTGGTTTGAGTGTAGTTGGAGTTTAAAATGCAGTATTATGAATATGCAGAACTTTATTCAGAAATGTTGATCTTACGTTAAGTAAATGGGAGTCATTTATGCCTGCATGTATTTGAACTCTTTTAAATTTGAATGAATTTTCTCTGGACCTCTTTAAAATATGTACTAAACATTTTGTCTGCAAGCTGCTTCTTCTTCATGCTGAGAAGGGTAGCACTTCTCCCTCCCTTCTTCTTTATTATTGTGTTTTGCTGTAAAGCTCCAGCTGACTGCAATCAGAGCTAAGGAGAAAAATATGCCTTTCCTTTGATGTGAAGAAAACTGTTTGGGTTGATCTTAACTGGTTTGATGACAAAATACTGGTGTCCTTGCCTGATTTCCATGAATGTTGCATTCAGTGTTTCAGACAAATAAAAATCACACTTTTCTTTTCTCCTACGTCAGCATCATTTTCAAGATAATAAAAACATGTTGGGAATATCAATTCCATTAATAAAGCACATGCAAAGTTTGCTTAAGAATGCTCCCTGCCTAGTATTATTTGAATACAAAAAATAGGAGGCATCATTAAAATTTTGTTTAATTCTTCATCATAATTCAAGGAAATCCATTCAGATGGCAGTGATTGTTTTTGGAAAAAGCTGCTTTATGCTGATTGCCTGCATGTTTCCTTCCTGATTCTTCAGTATTGGCTGTAAAATATTCAAGTTTGGGTCATATAGTTTAATGAGAGACAGGCCGTGGTAGCAGAAGTTTTAGTCATCCCTATAAAAGAGAAATGAGTGAGATATGAGAGAGTGATAAGTTAATAAACTTCAACAGCACCTTTAAAAATAGAATGTTTAAGCCTATGTGTGTTAAAGTTTATCTACTAAGAAAAAAGTGTATGTTGTTTCTTAAACTGTCCAGGGGACCAAGGGTGCCAACATGAAAATACGTGGTGCAAACTATTATAGCTGCTCATACTGGGGCCAGGACCTTCAGTGAAATGACTGTGGCTGACCCAGTCACTTTTCATTGTGACCAAAACCACCTCAAATGTTCTTCCAAATGAAGAGGGCATGAGGCCATACTTGCAACAGTTATTACATTCAACAGAGGTAGAGAAATTTTATCAGTGGAAGTGCCATAATTGTGATTATGACCCTTTATTTGGTGATTTAGAAAGAGGTGCTGACACAGTAACAGCAGAAGCATAAATCCCAAGGAAAGGAAATAAGAAGTGCTGCTGCTACAACAAACAATTTTTGGTAGCCTAGGAAATTCTGCTTCTTTATAGGTTACACCATGTCTTTTTGAACTGTGTGCTGCACTTCAAAGAAGGTGTTGGGGAAGAAAACAAGTTGCACAGTGTAAGACCATCAGGAGAGGTACTCAACATGTACCTGTAGCTGTATTCCAGTGGGAAAAAGTCCACTGAGGCCTCTTTTTTGACAGATAAAAGAGCCATATTTTTAGCAAGCATTCAGAAAACCTTCTAAGCCATGCATAAAAATGCTGGTGACTAGAACAGAAACAAAAACTGCAGAGAATAAGTGCATGGTGAATTCATCTGTGTAGGGATAGAGTTTGGATTTTTATTAATTTTCTACTTATGTACTAAGGACAGGTGTGATTTAACATTAATTTAGCTTAGATGCTAAAATATATTATTCCAGAAAAGTGATTAATCTTTTTGTTTCTCTGGGGAACTAAGCTTTAAACAACAGCATACAGATTGTCCAAGATCCTACTCTGAAAAGACATGTGATCTCTTAAAACTCAAATGTCATAAAAGCAAATATTCCAAGATTTAGAAATGAATTTGATTTTTATGAAGGGCCAAAATTCTACAGAATAGCACCATATGGAAGTCAGCTATAACTTATGAGACTGGGGAACTGAGGTGGAAGGTTGGATGAATGCTCAAGACTTGTCTACCTCTTCTTTGTAAGAATTGCACAAGATTTATGAACCCCTTACTATCAAGTCAGAGCCAATTTTCTTTACTGAATTATAGACTTTACCATTTTTGCAATATTCTTTTTATCCCAGGCTCGTGCACAGGGGTTTATGGTTTTTTAAAACATAGTGTAGCAAAGAAGTTTTGATTCTGATAATTATAAAATATTTTGGACATAAGTTGATTTGTGGATAATGACGATTAGATGAAAGTTCCCATTTTTACTGAAATGTCATTATTACAGTAGGTTATATTTTATTTCCTTTTTAAAATAAAGATAATTTGAAAAGAAGCACTTCATATTACCTATAGATAATCCAATTTAATACAGGAAAAAGTGGAACTGATAAGTGACCTCCTGATATTTCACACATTTCATGCTTTGTCTTGAGTTTTGTTTATTGTACTGTTTCCCTCTCTTTGCACACTGAAGTTTTCTGAGCACTCTGAATTCAAAAGAGACCTCTTTCTCTCAATTTTTTTGGAGATTGCAACTTGAGAAGCTGATAAAGGCTTCAGGAATTTCAGTTGTTTTCTCATTGTTGGCAGACATGCAGTGATCCCTGCTGTGTTCTGCTTTTGTCACGCAACTTTATTCCCTTTATGTGATATTTAGATCAGTGTTGGGACCTCATGTAGGTTCAATTTTTGGCAGATCAAGATCGCATTGTTTTCTGTTGCTTGTTTGTGGAGATACAATCGGGATGAGGCAGGAGAGACTGCAGCAGTGTAAAGAGTGTGGTACCTTTGGGGGCAACTTCTAATGTTGGGTCCTTTTGGATGATGTTTTCGCTGGCATTGCCTAAAAGGGCCAAGTTCAGGTACTCAGGGAGCTCAGTGCTTAAGAAATCAGGAAATTTCAGGGAAGTGTGAGATGGATGCTGACGATGTCAGCTTTGCATTCAGCATTTGGGTCTGATTACCACTCTCATAATAAGAAAATCCATAGCTGCTTTACATAGTAACTCAAATTAGTAAAAAAATTTGGGGCTTATCTCAGAAGAAAGGTCAACTTGATATACGCCTTAGCTAGCATCACCCTGGAAGTTTTTAGTCTTTTTCTCCACATTCATGAATCAACTATTTTAGCATGTTTTTAGCCACTCATTGTTTACCTTATTGTTGTACCAGAGAAAATGGTGATCTTGTTTCGTTCCCTGTCTACTGCCCTGGATCTACTATTACATTAGAGAACCTCAGGATTCTTTTCAAACTGTTTGTCTAAAGCTGTGTTCAGGCATTTTGTGGCTTTTGCTTCGCAATTTTTTTTCTATGTTTTATCTGGCTTCATGGTGAGTTACAGCATTTTCTTTTCTCTCTGCAGTTACTACTAATGATTTGTGGAATACAGACCCTTTAACAAATGTCCAGTACCAGATAAACTCTGAGACAGCTCTGAAATGGCATCAGGCAAGAAAAAGCTGTCAACAGCAGAAGTCAGAGTTATTAAGCATCACAGAGTTACATGAACAAACATACCTGACAGGTAGGTTAATATTATCCATCGTGTTTTCAAAGAAGTGTATTATTGCAACATTGACAGTAATATGGCATGTTCCATCTTGAAGATTTATATTTGTTCAATTCTGGTAATTAGTAAATTGAAATAGTTATGTTGAATGATTCAGCTGGGAATATAGGACAGATAATATCTATTTTATCATAATTAAATATTGCCATAAATTAGCAGTAACATAAAAAATACAACAATTAAGTAATGCAGGCAACAAAGAATGAATGTTGGAATGCAGAAAAACGCAAAGTAGTTTGTAAACTGAAGATGTAGGTACCAAGATTGCATTCTTTTTGTAGTGTGTATTAATCAGCAGTTTTGCCTGTTTCACTAAAGCCATTGCATCACCAAAGCCAAGCACTGCATATTCAGTATATCCTAAGATATGCAAAGAAAAATAACTAATAAACAAATGACTCACAAATAGTCTCTTTTAGTTTCTATCTCCTTCAATGTTCTTGGAAGGAGTTTCCAAACTTCTCCTATGAGAAAATTCTTAAATTTGTACTTGAATATATTTACATTCTACATTGAGAAAGTCCTCCTTATTACCTTCTCAGCCTGTGTACTCACATGAAATAGTCCACTAATTCATCTATTAAATAGGTTAGAAAACATTTTGAATATGTTACATCAGTTGAAAGATAAAATATTCTATACCATAAGCTATATGTTGTACTCTTTAATAGAATTAGAGGATTAGAGAATAGTTTGGGTTGGAAGGAATATTTAAAGATCATCTAGTCCAACTTCTCTGCCATGGTATGGGTCATTGTGGATTAGACTAGGTTGCTCCTTCTAACTTTACCTTGAACACTTCCAATGAATTTCTCAGGGCAACCTGCTCCAGGGCCTCACCATCAACATTGTAAAAAATGTCTTCATTAGATCCAATCTAAATCTACCCTCTTTCATTTCTAAACTATTGCCCTTTGTCCTGTCACTACAAGCCCTGGTAAAAGCCTTCCTCCAAATTTCTTATAAGTCCTTTTTATTTACTGAAAAGCCGTGACAAGGTCTCCCCAGAGCCTTCTCCTCTCCAGGCTGAACAACCCCAGCTCTCTCAGCCATTCTTCACAGGAGGGATGTTCCAGCCCTCCAATGAATTTTCTTGCCTCCTCTGGACTTGGTCCATGGCTTTCTTGTACTGGGGACCCCAGACCTGAATGCACCACTCCAAGTGGGTCTCACCAGAGCAGGGCTGAGGGTCAGAATCCCCTCCCTTGCCCTGATGACCACACTGTTTTGGATGCAGCCCAGGACATGTTTGGCTTTCTGGGCTGCAAGTGCACATGGCCGGGTCACGTCCAGCTTTTCATCCATGAGCACCCCAAAGTCCTTCTCTGCAGGGCTGCTCTCAATCTATTCATCCCCTAGTGCATATCGATATTGTGAATTTCCATGTCCCAGGGATGGGACCTGATGCTTGGCCTTGTTGAACTTCATGTGGTTGACATGGGCCTACTCCTCAAGCCTGTCAGAGGCCCTCTGGTTGCCATCGTTTCCCTCAAGTGAGTCAAACACATCACTCAGATGGGTGTCATCTGCAATCTTGCCGAGGGTGCACCCAGTCCTGCTGTCTGTGTGAGTGACATAGATATTGATAATATTGGTCTCAATATAGATGCTAGAGAAACACCACTTGTTACTGGTTTCCATTTGGATTCTAAGCCACTACTGTAACTCTTTGGATCCGGACACCCAGCCAGCTCCTTATCCATCTGGTCATCTTATCAATCAAATCCATATTTAACCACTTGAGAGAAATGAAAAATGTATTTTTAATGCTATGAACAATTTGTTCTGTCTAAATTTCTGCTTTCAATTTAAAGATTTGGTCAAAACATGAGTTGTTTTTTAAATGACTGTGAAAAAATTATTGTTGAAATTAGTGCTCAAGGGAGCAAACTGTCACTGACACAGAAGTTAGTTATTACTTGATGTGTTTTAATTGCAAACTAATAGATAAGGCTGCTAAATGCATGTGAAGATCAGTTTTCCATTAAACAACCACACTGGCAGTACCAGGATTTCCTGTCATGCTCAGTTCTCAGTTCTCTTAACCACAACGTGTTTGTCCAGAAGAAGACATAGATAGAACATGTTAACATGCTGGTGGCAAACCAGGTATGAGGTTCCAGTCCTTTCCGGTAGTTAATTACCTCTCCTTTTAACTTTGCCATGCTTCAAGTGCTGCCCATCATTGTGGCATCAAAGACAACTACAAATTGCAACATCTTGGCATGATGCCTTAGGTAGAAGCAGAAACAAATGTTACACATTGCACAATGATTTTCTGTGAACTGTGCAGAAACACACTTAAATTAAAAGAATCAGCAGTCATCCAGCTCTGCTTCCAAGCCTTATATTAAGGGCAGAGATAGACAATTGATTAGTAATGACTATGAATAATGTTCAGCAGGCCATACATAAGCATATTTCTAAGTACTTTTCACAGCTAGAGGAATAAATTTGAACTGTTTTTTTGAAGTCTGACTTATCATTGGCTAAAGAACTGAAATCAGTCTGAAAAATGCACAAGAAATTCTGTTAAAAAGCTGATATTTGCAATGATTGCATTTTCATGTATTTTGATAAATGAGAACAGGTTTTTTACGCTGTGAAATTCAGACTTGTTAATTTTATGGAACAGAAAATACACACTGGGAAACTATATGTTTCATTTTAGAAACCTGATTTTTGGTTTTGTGACCTTTTCTGCAACTTTATCCATTTAATATTTTATAGTTCTGAAAAAGAAGTTTCATGTTTGTGATCAATGGTAGCAGAGTCGTTTTGTTTCCTGTTGTAATAAAATTCTCCAAACCTAAAACTAAACTGACCAATGTAACTGCATGTAAATGACCGATGACCTGTTTTGCAGGTTTAGCTTAACCACCTTAACTAGAACATTAAAAATTGTTAAAACTTTTAATTGTTAAAAGGAAAAGGAAGAAGGAGATGGCTTAACTAGAATTCATCTCTCAAGTTTTCAGGAAGTGTTTGCTCTTGCTGTGGACTTCCAGCCTCTCTCTGTCTCTGTTACCTAGGTCTGACTCGCACACTGAGTTCAGCTCTCTGGTTTGGTCTCAACAGTTTGAATGTCAATAGTGGATGGCAATGGGTTGGTGGTGCTCCTTTTCGGTACTTAAATTGGGTTCCAGGTAAGGTTTCATACATTGCTACTCAATTCAAAAGGCAAAAATGTGGTCATTGTGTGACAAATCTCCCTTCTAGCAGTCTATTCTCCTGCAATTATTGAGCTTGTTTTGATGTTGAAAGATTCTGATTGAGATTATAAGCACTGTGAGTAATGGCCCTTATGCTAGGGATATACACCGGGCTTAATTTATTATTCATAATGGAAAAGGTAGCCTCAAAATCCATAGGAAAGTTTTAAGTCATCTGTTGACACTTCATTTGCGTATATTCTTAGTTTATTTTATTTCTGAATACAGAAGAAATTAGGTGCTGTAGATGTCTTTAGTTGTGAGATTAGACTGATCAGTGCTTTTGGGGGGACGGGTTTGTTTGTTTGTTTTGTTTTGCTTTTGTTTTTTAAAGTTTTGTTTTATTTTTCTTTTTTCTTTTCTTTTAATTCCTTTCCAATTTGTTTTTGTTCAATTTCTTTTATTTGCTCAAAGAATAGATTTTCATTTTCATTTGAGATTAACCTGCTCACAACAGTAACACATATGAAACGAACATTTGAGGCTAGTCTGCTTTGACGGAAGCCCAGCTACTTCGCAGCTGTAACTGCAGTGTTTAGCTCTGGTGCCATCATTAAAAAGCCTGTTTCTATGCCATCTGTGCACATGGTGAAGGGCTGCATCTCTGGTTGACTATTCAGAGTGCCTATGTAAAGGTGTCTTTTCTCAGGATCCTTGCCTTTTTCCTTTGCACTGGCTATTCAGGAAGCTTTTGGAGACTAATTTAAAGTAGATGTCTGAAGTTCTGCGGTGTAAATGCTCTTTATCTTCACTGAGCATTTCACGTGTGTTTAATCATCAGTAACTACACGTGCATGCTCCAGTGTATAACCCAGGGCCTTCCTTGTGTAGGTAAGGCCAAAAGCATGTTTTAAGTGGACAAACTTCTTGAGTAGGTAAACTCTGCAGAGTGACTTGAACTACTTTATAAACAGCTCGCCAGTGGAGTGAGCACACAGGCAAACAGATGAACTGCAAGTTGCTGTGAAGGTATTCATGGGTCTGTCATCCAAGTGCACTGATGAGAATCTGGATACAAGGAGGAAACACAGTTGTGAGATGGAGCCAAAGCAGCAAGAGGAGCTGTTCATGGTTGTTAAAACTGCAGACAACTCTCAGTTGTACTGTAAAGAATTAGATGAGTTTTGATGTAACAAAAATGGGCTCCATTTATCCTTAACTCCTTAGGTTGCTTAATTTCATTCAAAGGTACTCTTATTCTGCTCTTATGTCCATATAACATATTTTATATTTATACTATCTCCTTCATGGCTTTATGTTGGTCAGCCTACCTGTCTCATCCCCATTACACTGGATGTTCGAGAACTGGCTGCTTTTCCACTAGTACATTTTAAGGGAATTTGTGGAAACTTCATATTTTTCCATCTCACTAGCCCAAAATAAATAACAGAAAAAAAATTGGAACTGTTATCAATGTTTAAATAAAAATTATTTTGCTTTAGACATTTTGGAGATCTAGCTGCCAACAGCTGAACTTCTTTGTGCATTAAAACAATTTAAAATTATATTTTTGAAGTAAGCATATCTATTTCTCCCATGGGAAGAAGATAGAACATGACTGCAAATATAAGACTGTATTTAATCTAAAGTAATGAAATCATTATGGTGGTAAGAAAATTTCAGTGAACCATCTTGGACACTAAAAATATTGTTTATTTGTGTTTATTCTGTGTAGTACCAATGCTTGTATGCAGTATAGTGGCATATAGTCAGAAATTAAAGAAAAAACACGCTAATTTTAATAACAGTAGGTCAGATCTTGAAAAGTTCACCTGGTTTATTGCAGAAATTTCTTCTGTTCTATAGGATCTATTTTTCTTCTAGCTGTTTTTGTTAGTGCTAATGCTAATCAGCTACATCCAAGAATATCCAGATATCCTGATATTGTCATATTGTTTAGACAAATAGGCAAGAGGTTCACATCAGCAAAATAATTATTTATTATTTTTCTGATACCAAGTACAGAATTTGAATAGGTTACTGAACAGGAACTTTTTTGCCTAAAGACTGTCTTCTGGAGCTTAGACATTCTCCATTTAAAAAAGGAAAAAATCCCAAAGAAAATAAACACATGCACTGTAATACCTTCCACCAAGACTTTGAACATGTAAAGAGGCTGTTAAATTATGAATTTGCAACTTGTGGCTGCTGTGGAAAAATTATATCTTAAGGGCATGGACTTCCCCCTTCAGTCTAGAGGACCTTAGAGTACCACAGTTTTCTATGTGTCAATGCATTTTATGGTTGAAGCATGGACCAGAAGAGAATGTGAGAGTTGGGCGGGTTACCACGTTGTGCTTATATGCTGTTGTTGTTGGGATTTGTGGTGGTGGGTTTTTGTTGATTTTTTTTTTTTTTTTTAAGGCCAACCTTCTCCGGAACCTGGAAAAATCTGTGGTGCATTAAATCCTGGCAAAGGTGCTAAGTGGGAGAACTGGGAATGTGATAAGAAACTTGGCTATATTTGTAAACGAGGAAACGCTACTTTAGAATCTTTCATTATTCCTACAGGTAGGTTTGGTCATAAACCCTCAACAAATCCTTAAGGAGCAGTGATTTTTATCTGTAATTGGAACAGGTGTTATTGCACTTGGTAAAACCAAGCAAAGGACTCTGTAGACCGTGGTTCTCTCTAAAAGTGAACACTGTGTACTTCCTTTTTGCTCTGGCCTCCCTATTTCCTGTGTAATAATCTTTCTTCAATCGTCCTGAGTTCTAAATTGCAAAATTGTGTTCTCTTTTCCAAAACCAAGCAGAACTGTCAGATTCTGATTATAAAATAATAAAAAATGAATTTAATGTTTTTATAATGATGTAATTGTCTGAAGCCCCATGTACACTATTAAACGAATCCACTTCTTCTTCCTGTAATTTTTGCTACTTATGAGTCAGTGAAAGTCAGTGGACTGGAGGAATTTCCAAAAATTCGTTTGAATTAGATATTTTAATATATATATATATCTTATAAATATAGCAATATTTATATAAAAATACTTATTCATATACATATAAAAGCATATACAATTCTTTATGATATTATTTAAATTAGATATGTAGAGACATTTTTCAGAAGAAATGTGATTCTGGAACTTGCCTAATGTACGTAAGACACAACAGGAATAAGATTTATTTAGACCTGTTTCCTTATTATCTCTCTGTGTACTATAAACGCCTTGTAACTTATTCCTTCATTTTATCACTCCTTCTTTCTGTTCCTTACAAGTTCCTTTCTTTTTCCAGGACATACCTGTATCTCCTAAATCCACTGATATTATTTTGTATAGGCTTTAGAAGTAGAAGGCTAAACCATGACTAGATTTCCAGTTCATTTAATAATATGTGTTGCTACTTGCAAAACAGATGTTTTGGAAAAGCAGTGTTTGATATTCGGCTTAAAAAACAGTTGGTGTTTTTTAATATTTTTTCTGCTTTTTCCAATACAGAACCAGTCCTGTTAAAAACACTTAGGACAGAGGATTCTGCCTCATTTGTTTTGCTTTATTGCTAAGAGAAAAAAACACAAGAATGAGCTGATGTCTCATTAATTAGATATTAAAATACATATTAATTAATTAAGTAATATTTCAGTATTGAAAACAAGCAAATTCATTGCCTTAGCTGAGAAAGACTTCAAAGCATGTTTAAATTACTTCTTAATTTAAGGTGTAAAGTTTTGTTAGCATTTGTATACAAGTAATACCCAAATAGTTTCATTTATATATACGTTGTTTTAGGTTGTTCAACAAGCTACTACTCAGATTTCAGGTTTCGTACATCAGTTCTGAAACACTGATGCCTATAAATACACTATCAGTTTAATACTGGCTGCTATGTTACTTAGATTTAAATTCAGATTTTTTGGGGTGGGGGGATGTGTGTCTAATGGTCATTAGTTTCTTTTACATTTGGCTTTTTTTCCTTCCCCCCACCTCCACCCTCCAGTTTACCAGCAATTTGAAGGAAGAGACAGAAGTTTTCAATTAAACAGAAATTGCTGAGTAAACACTGTGACAGATAAACCAGAGATTGGCAGTGGTTCACTTCATAAAATATTTTCCAAAATGTCCCATGAGGGGAAGTAATAAAAGGAGCGAGCATGGACTCATGCAAGGTGTTAAGTGCCCTCAGCTTCTAAAGGTGTAAGGGAAAACTCGTGGCAGATTATGTTTTCCTGAGTTAAGAAATAAATTAATTGCAAATTCATACATGCACGTGGTTGTTCACCTGACATTAAACACAGAGACAAGCCTTTGAAATTTTAACCCCAGAAGTTATAATTGTGTCTAACACAGCAGTATGTGGGACAGAGGAACATCTTACAACAGAACGTAATCACGCTTGTGTTCAAAACAAAGCCGGGAAAAATCTTTGCAGAATATTTGTTTTCATTACAGATGGATTTTCACAAAGCAAACATCTGCAGGATTGTTTTGTGATTTTATTTTTTGTTTTTTGTAACAAAATATTTTTCCAGCAGGGGGCCACATCATGTTATACATCAAAGTGATGTAGAATCTTAGGGCTACAGAGCATTTGTTCTGTAACACAGCAAAGTAGATTAATAGAAATGTATTAATTTCAACTTCAAAACGTTGAAAGGAAAGGCTTTCTACCTCCACCAAGTGACTGCCAACACAGATTTCATCCGAAGCCAACAAAGTGTAGTGATCTTAAAATACTCTTTCCAAATGTTCCTTTAAATATTCAGTTAGAAGAAATAAATGCTCTTACTGTTACTGCTGGGATGCTGTATCTCTCTCCCTTATCAGACCACAGAGGATAGGTCTAAGAGAGAAATCTGAATGTCTGAATCATGAGACTGACTTCAGCTAGTGCTTTCACGCTTTAGACACCCAAGTCAACCACTGTGAGATTTTCAGATTTCAGAAAGTCAAGCTTACAAGAAAGTCAGCTTTACAAGAGCACTTGCTCTCTCTTTGAGGAATAACCATTCTACAGTTATAGGCCAATAAATTCATCAGCTTGACATTGGAATAATATTTTTTACATATTAATGTAATTTCATCTTTTACCCGTTATTTGTGATAATTTGCATTGCTTTTTTTTTGTTTAAGTGAAATGATGTCCAGGGAGTAGCACTTGTTTTCATTAGAATGAAAAAGTAAACTGGATGGCTTTGAGTTGTCTAGTATTTTCTTTAAAAGTAGAATGGGGAAGCATAGAGTTGATTTTTGCTGAGTAGTTGAAATGAAGAACTGAAGAGTTTCTTGTGCTAAGAAATCTCCAGCAATGTAATTCAATAATACTTACACCAAAGAAACTAGACCGTCAACTGCTTTTTTTTGTTTTGTGGCCTGCAACAAGTTTCCTGGTGTTACTGGGTCTACGAGTAAAAGTTTTCCTGTCCTGCCATAGCTGCTTTAGTGTTCAGTGAGTAATATTGTCACAAGCCTCCATGGGCTTGAAAAAGAGATGCTCACGGACTATCTGAGACATAAATACTTTGTGACTCTCTGCAGCCCTGTCTGAACTGCTGATTTCTGTTCCATTCAGTGTTCACAGTTTGCAGCAGGGTGTGTTGAGTGTTCTCTGACTTATGGCAAAGCGCTGTAAAATGCATATGCTCGGAGCTGAAACCAGGTATAGAAAAAATTAGGCAGCTGTCTGAAGCATCAGTCTCACTTCTGCAAAAGCATTTTTCACCTCTGTGCTCTCTTGTTTCCCCCAATATCACCATGTACATTCAGTTTGTTTTCCTGGGGTTCCCCCACTCTCTGTTTCAGTTCTTCCTCTCCTGTGGCAGAATTGAGAGGCCTCTGACCAAGCACTGAGCTCCTTGTCCTGGGGAAAAAAAGTTTAGTTTAACTTGAACTGTGTGAGAACATGCTAGCACTTCTCAGAGGCAGGCCTGAAACAGCAGGTACTGTTTATAATAGAGGCGTGCGTTGTGACACTATGTATCCATTAATCATTAGTATATTCCAGTTGAAACACGGTATGTGCCTGCAATATGGGCCTGACTGGTCATGAGTGTGTGTGCCTAATTAAACATTCCTACAGAATACATCCCACTGTTAAACAAACACATTTCTTCTCCTTCTGACATACACAAGGTTTTTTTCCAGCAGAATTTCTGAAAACCTGCTGTCCTTGTTCTACTCTATATATTGGTGTTTGCTAAACCCATCTGCTGATTATAAATAAAGAGCTGCAAGAATCATAATTTGTTTCTTCAACAGCAATACTCTGTTTATTATATGTTGGGGTGGCACTCCTCCCAAGGCTGAATTGTTTGCTGAACAGCAATGTGTTTGTTGGCAATACCCTGGTGCTGTTCCACTGAGCTTCTAAAAGCAAGTTTTAAGCATAAATCATTTACTTTGAGAGCATAATTTTAACAGTTTAGCTTCTGAAAAGGATTTCTAAAAGCAGTTGTCTTATTTGGGTTCTCTTGGGATTATGTATAATCAGTTATTTCTTTACGTAGTCTAGCAGATGGACCAATCCATAAAGTGCCTAAGGTTTGGGGAATAATAGTTACTCTCATAAATATGTATTGTAAAGTCAGGTTCTTAACATATAGCATGAGGGTTAAAGAGAGGTGCTGACATCAGTGTAGAAAAATTATAAAACACCACTCTGCAGACCTTACATTTTAGTATGCATACATGCATATAAAAGACAAAACTTAAAATGTTTCATTGTCTGCTGGCAAATTGCAAGCACTTGTTTGCTACTGTAGTGGTTTTTAAAAACAATGTGGAAATTCCAACTTTCAATTATTCATGCGGATTTTTATCCCTGTACATATTTTTCATCTCTGCTGTTCTTCGTGAAGAAAATACATGTTTAATTTTTTTTGTTAAATATTTTCTGATGTGATGTTTAGTTTTCAGTTAAGAACAGAATTCTGAAACTTTTCATGGCAATTTTTCTTTTCAGAGACTAATGTGCCTATTAGGTGTCCTGATCAATGGATGTCATATGCTGGTCACTGTTACATAATTCACAGGGACCCCAAAATATGGAAAGATGCCTTAACATCTTGCAGGAAAGAGGATGGAGATCTGGCAAGCATCCATAATGTTGAAGAATACAGCTTTGTTATTTCTCAACTTGGGTACCGTGAGTATTTTTTCATAATAACATATATATATATATATATATATATATTTATTCAGAGTAAAGAAGATATTTTGAATATGTCTTACCTGTTAATAAAATGAGGAGACTGGTTAAAAATAATAATGGCCCTGTTCACAGGGTGCAGAAGGAGTTAAATTTTAATTTAAAAAAATCAGAGGAAGAAAAAACACAGAATAGGAACACAAAACCCGAACAGACTTTACTGCCCCAAAAAAGCTGTGGTCAGTGATGCAAACTGCATGATCTCCAAACTCCAGTTTCTTAGGGACTGCTTCTGCCTCCTTTTATATAGGTTAAAACAATTTAAAACTTTTTCAGAAATAAAAGGATTTTTTCAATTGATCTGCAAAAATAAATGAAGGGAAGCAAAGTCTGCTGGTCCAAGACAGTTTGGGAAGATCTGTGTCCTGTTATTAACACTGCCATGTACTTATGTTTCAAGTCACGCTGCTTGTGTTTCTTCTGGAAAAGGAATCTACCTGTCCCAGTGCATGGATTCAAATGTGCCCCATATCCAATACAGTACTTACGTGCTTGGTTTCTGAGCTGTTACAAGGCAAGCTTGTCTACAGATGCAAGATGTGCTCATTAGGAAAATGCAGCCATGCAGACTCTGAGGCAATTTCATGGTTGCTATTGATTTACATGGACCTGTGTTTGCAAGGAGGAACAGTTAACTCCTTGGCAGGAGAAGCCTGTTCACACCTACATGTGCTTCTTTGCAGTGACTGGTCCTATGTGTGCTTTCAGTGCCAGATAAAGGTGAGTTAGTTTATTCTTCACTGGAAGAAGAACTTCACTTTGAGCTGCAGCATAAAAGCAGTCTTGGAGTGGAAATCATAAAGCAGCTGATATATTTTACTTTTGTTTCCTAGCCACCTCCATGGCAACTTGTGCTTCTCTTCACATTCCTGAAAGAGTGACTTGTTGCTCTTTCATGAACAACATGAAACTTTTACTCTTTCAAAAGATATCCATAGGAAAGGTGGGATCTCTTGATGAGACATTAGGACATTTGATAGAAGTCAGGTTCTAAAGGAAACTAGTTCTATTTTCACCTTACATATGAGAAGTAGGTTATTTCATAGTTTAATACCTCCTCCAAAGACCTTTCCTGAACTGACCATGCTGTTCTGTTTTTGTAAAAATGAGTGTTTCTGAAAAGCAAGTAGTCCTGAAGGAAACCAGGCTTCTCACAGATGCCACACTAGCTGCAACAGACTATTTGGAAAACATTCTTTTCAGAGGAGTAAAATAGAAACAACTAAAGAGGCCTTTTACGACAGTTTATGACTGTATCAGATTACCCTTGTTCACCACTGAGAGGAGAACACCATGTATTGCAGTGCCTAGAAAATCTTGTTTGCGTCAGAATGCTGCTGTACAGAAAGAACAAAAGTCTATCTTTGTGCCAAACAATTCGCAGTCCCATGATAAAACAAAGGAAAGAAAGGCTACAATGAGATGAATATTGTCATGGTAGCTGAGCTTTTGTTGGCATCACCCACAAAGGAGAACTTTAGAGAGGAACATGAAGAATAAAGAAGTGCATTCTGGATGTTTACACGGAAGTCCAGCATGTGATATGGCACAAATGTGGCCCAGTGCATGACTGAGAATGGGAAGCAGCTTCACAAATTGCTGGAAAAAAACCCTCTTGGTATTTAGTCATCCAGCTGTAGAGATGATTGCAAAAAAAGCTACAGTTCTTCTAGTGAGGAAAAAATTGTTATGTAGGAAGAGACTCCATAGATTTGCATGGCTTATTTAGATGACTTTGATGTAGTTATTTTGTTAAAGAATGTTGTTTATTGTTTGTATTACCATGGTGTGAGCCCACCACAGTAGGAGCTCTGGCCATGGATGATGTCTCTGCTGTGCGAAGTTCTCAGTAAACACAGACAGAAAGATTTTAAGAGGTAATTCAACAAAAAATAAATTAGAAAGCACGGATGGCAGTGGGCAAGGAGGGAGTGAGAGCATGATCAGCAGTAGAATTAGAACAGCTTTCAATTGTGTTAGCAGAGAAGAGTTTAAACAAGGATACTGAAATGTCATTTTGGGGGACTTCTGAACATAAAGTGCAGTCTGCAAGAAGGGGTAAAGGTGTGTGTTTGAAAAGGGAGCCTGAGAGCCTGTGAATTTGAGTGCTTCTTCGTGGGGGAGAGATGGTAAGAACCTTATGGATGAGCTATGAGGGCTGATCACACTTAGGTGTAATAAAGGCAGGAGAGTCAGGGAGGGAAGGAGAAAGGACAAAGAGGTGAGTCTCTCTGTCATTCAAGTGACTGGCTGGGAGGGTGATATTTGCAGTATCTTGTTTGGCCAAAATGGGAACCCTCCTAGTTCCTGAACTAGAAGATAGCAGAAATGTCATGGAAGAGTTTTAGGTTGTGGTGAAATCAAGGAAAATCTCCATATGAAATGTGTTAAACAGAATGAATTTCCTTGAGGACAATCACTTTTAGCTTTTTAATAGGCACTTCTGTTGCAAGGGACAGCAGAAACAGAAAAGAAACAGTTCCAGTTCCATTGAGAGACCTGTTCCTGCAACAGATGACTTTCTGTGGGGGCTCACAAAAGCTGATATTTTTAATTTCCATGGGTGATTTCATTGTCAGGTTGACTGTGATCAGTCTGGATAGTGTGTTAGAGGAAGACTTACGCAAGAATGCAAGAACTTTAATAACAAGCTGAACAGGATAAAAACCTCTGAGTTTGATGATTAGAAATAAAAGGTCGTAAGTGAAGGAAAAAACTGTTAAAAAGTAGTCTCCTTATTGTTCATGAAAAATGTTAATAATGAGGAAATTCTAGAAACCAAGTAGTTTTGCTTGAAAAGGCAGCTATCCAAGGAATGGACTGGGCATGCAGCTGGTCAGTGTGAGTCACAGTGCTGTGGACAAAAGGAAGTACCTGCTGCCTATAGTATATACTGGATAAAAGACTGGAAATAAATAATGAAATGATATTTTTAAAAATGCCAATTGCACTGAACAAAGTCAAAATATCAGTTCTACCTATCCCTTTGATAATGATGGAATTCAGGCTGATTATAAATGCCCAAATTTTCAATCCTCCTTATTCAAATAGTTTATTCAGAGCAAAACTAGATATGAACATTATAGTAGCAGTGTGTTAGAGTGGAGGAATTTAAACACATGCAAATAAACCTCTCAGAAAGTGTGAAGTAAATTCCTTGATCAGTCCTGCAGTTTCCTCCAGCCAAAAGCCAACATCCAACTCCTTTAACTGTAAAGTGAAAAAAAAATCCAACAACAGTGTGAATTTCATTTTACTCTGAAATGAAATAAAATATGGGAACAACATAAAGGGAAAAGTTGCAAGTACTCTGGTTGTCAGCTCTAGGACATCACTGGGTGTCTGAGCATTAGAAAATAGGACACTTCTTTCTTCATTATACTGAAACTAGTAGGAAAAAGGGAGGTAATATTTTATTTAGGTGTTTATTCATATTTTGTTACAAGAGTTTTGAGTTGGAAGAAAAGATGAACCTATTGTGTTGCAATATATTTCAGTGAAGGGAGTATTTTGGTTGTTTTCTATGAAGTTGAACACCCTTATTTTATTGCCACTTCGGTGAGTGGTCTTTCCTGATGACTGGAGTGGGTATGTAATGGTCAGTTTGACCTCTGTGAAGCTGAGAGCCCTAATTTCTTGACTGCCTTTTAAACTTCCTGAGAATAATTTCTTTTCTTTTCCACAAAGACAAAAGTTTACATTATGTGAAAGGACTACTAATTGTATGTTTTAGAGCCATCTGATGAGCTGTGGATTGGGTTGAATGACCTCAAGGTTCAGATGTATTTTGAATGGAGTGATGGAACACCTGTCACCTACACCAAGTGGCTTTGTGGAGAACCCACTCATGCCAACAACAGGCAAGAGGACTGTGTTGTTATGAAGGGAAAGGTAAAGTCACATAGTTATTGACTAAATTGTCTTATAATTTGATTTATCATTTGGGCATTTTCTTATGCAAGAGCAAATAATAAAAAAAATATTTAAAAAATGGGGATGTTACTGCTTGAAGCAGCCTGCTTTAGAATCAGGAATTACTTTTTTGAGGAAAGATCTCTGTTTGAAGTTACCAGAAAATTTCACTGAGAAGCAGACAAGTGGTGGCAACTGCCCCCCAAGGTTCATATTTCAGGATTTCAGTTTGTGCACATGGACTTCTTTAAAGACTCTTATAATTACATTGGGAAGCAGATGAACATGTAAATGTTTTTCTTCAGGAAGCTGAAAAGACATTTTGGATATGTTTGGCTTTTTTCTGTTTCAACTGAATATGGGATTCACCTTAAAAACTTACTTACTAGCAATTTTTATTGATGCTAGAGAGAAATACTCTCTTTAGAAGAAAACAGAAATCTTAATTTTATTGTTGTAAGCAAAGTTATAAATCTTGGATCTAGATGGTTTAGCTGTTAGGCTTGTATCTGCACTGCACGTGAAGAGCTGTGAGAAAAGTAGTAAAGTATTTAGCAGTGGCATTAGTGAAAGCCTTTCCTGAGTGACTGTATGCCTACAATTTAAAGGCTGTCTTCTGGAATCTGGCAATGGTCAGTGACCTAGGAGTATTACAGGAACAGAGGCAATATCTGGAATAAAAGTCAGTCTGTGTTGATCTTTCCTCTTTGTGATAATTAAAAACATTAAACTTACCACCTCCTTTAGAGGTTGCCAATTTTATCAGGAGGGAAAAAAGCATGTACACATACCAAAGGTATTTTCTTATTTTGCAAAATTAAAACTTGATGGTTGAACTTTTGCTACACTTTTAGTGCACTTCTAAATTGAAGAGGAAAGCTAAGGCTTTTTTCTCAATGTCCTGAACACTCTACTAAGCTCTACTTGGAGCACAAGCTTTCAGTCAAGCTCCAGTGGGCTTAGTTTTCTCATTTGCTCCACTTTGGTGCAGTCATCAACAGCAGCCATGGCCTATGCTGGCTCATGTGTCACCATCATTCTGGTGCAGAAACACTCAAGTTTAAAGACTGAGTGCAGCAGAAGAGGGCTGAGCCAGCTCTGCATCAGGAAGAAGCAGTAGGGGACATAAGAGGAGTCTCATTTATAATAACAAAAATTATTTTAAAATCTTCTCTGCTGTATTAGTGGGCATACTCTGGTGAGCAGAGTGTAAATGTACATTTCTTCCATGTCAGCCATGCCGCGGTGCACATGGTAATTGAGCCAACAATCTTTTAAGGGTGTGAGGATTTTTGTGCTCTGTTGTCTGTGCAGTGGCTATGCCAGTGCTGGTTGAGGTTGTAGTAGATGCTTTGCTTATCAGACTTATAGGGTCAGACAGTGGAAAGAAGCTGAGTGCTGGAATGTGAGAGTCAGTCAGTCAAGGCTGTAAATGGCACTTGCTTCAAGGACTTTTATACTGGTCAAGGCCAGAGATCTTGCTCAGGCACGAGAGGTGAGTAAGGCAGCTGGCCTTGGTGCAGGTGGGTGGTGAGTTTCTGGGAACACATACTTGAGGTTTTGTCTCATCTACCATCCTGTGCCCTTTACCTAACCTCATCTGTTGGTATTATGGTTTATGGTATTACACATGGAAGTACCGGTACGGGAAGTATTAGAGGAAGTAAGAGGCTGACAGGCATTTAATGATTTGGGTAGTGCTTTAAAAAAAAATATTATCAAAGATCTTGATATTCATAGTTCCTAGATACTTTTTTTTTTTAATTTATATTTTTTTACAGTCTTTTGGAACACATAGGGCAGCTTGAATCCATTTGTAAAGCTGTGATTTTCATCAAAATGACTTGACTGCCTTCAAACAAGCATTTCAAGAAAAAAACAGGAAGGAGCAGAACCTGTTTTGTGGTTTTTTGAGGATTGAGATGACATTTTCTGGCCAAGCCAATGTTGCAGAATTCAGGGACTTAGATTCAGGTTAAAAATTTCTATTTGTGTACAGAAGTTGGCATCCGCTAGATTCTGCTTTTCTGCAAACCTAAGTAAATCACCTGTGACAGTTGGAACTCCAGCATCTGTTACATTTTTCTAGGAAAGAGCCAGCTACCTCGGTTTCTGTTTCAAGATTAGAGGAAAGACAATCTTGTTGTCTCTATAAGATTTTAGTAGAAAGGCAAGACAGGTAGAGATTGCAACTAGGCCTAGCAGTATCCTCTGGTGCAGGGCACCAACAGCATGGTCTGGAGTCAGTTCATGTTGCTCCACAATGTCAAGACCTGGAAAAAACCACTGTTGGTCTACCTAAAATTTTCCCCCCTCCATGTGGCCATCCATTGAAATCTACTGGATAAAGAAATGGATAGAAAAATAGGAATAATTGTTATTTATGCCCTCATTCTCACTTTGTATGGTCAGTAAAATTTTGAAGTTCAGACCAAACCACTGGGACACACGAGCAGTTCATTTATAAGGAGACAAGAATTGTTACAGATATATGCAGTGGTGTGTATGTGTTGAGGCAAATCTGGTGACTGAAGATAACCTGAGATTTTAAAAGGGATCCAACATTTGGCTGGGGATTAAAATAAAATTAATTCAGTGATGAAGGTCTCAAAGCATTAAGATTTGGGCCCACTGGTCATGTGCTGTATGCCAGGCTAAAACTGCAGCACTCAGTGCAGCCAGATAACCTATGATCATTGCTCAGAAATAGTTTTCTGTGGCAAGCTGGCATGCTTATACTATGGTCAGCAACCACCTGAAAATACTCATTCAGGGTGCTGGTCCTTGACTTCGGGAAGGGAGGAGTCTGTCCTCTGTTAGTCCAAGCCTTCTCTTCCTTCACCTAACAGAGTCCTTTGCTACAGAAGGATCTTGGGTTCCTCCAGCACTGATTATGTATTAAGTAAGGCTTGTATAAAAACCTCAGAGGCCCTTTTAATTCCAACAGCAATAGATAGATATATTTATGGCTGTAGCTATAAATAAATAAAAGTAGCAGCCTGCTCTTCCTTCCTGCTGCTTTAGAAGAGCTGTCATCCTTTCACTTGTATCAGTGCCCAAAAGCAATACAGAAAGCATGATGTAGATTTTGGCTGAAGAAATTCCATGGAAGTTTTACCAGCTCATTATCTCTTGACATCAGCTGTCAGCTGACCAAACAATGCATAACTACAAGCTGATCTGCTCCGTTTGTTGATGTTTACCTACCTAAGTGTATTTATGTTTTCATTGTTGATATTTTTGGGTTGATCAGTCCTTGGCTGAAGCCATCTGAATCCCTCACTTACTTTTATGGAACAAAGCCTGGCCCTGTCTGTAACGCCACCCTCTTTCTCAAGGAAGTGTTTGGGTTTAGTTAACGAGAAAACAAGAGAACAGAGATATATTTTCAAAAGCCAGCTAATAAGACATGGTAAGAAGTATCTAGAAATTACTGCATGAATTTCCCAGTGAAGACACAGTTATGGAAAGACAGCAAATGATCTTTCTGCAGCTAGAGACCCACGGCTTCAGAGTAGGCTTTCCTGTCTTGAAGAAGTCTGAAGGTTTTGCAAAGATGATTTCTCCCACTCTGCAAAGGTCAGAGATTTGGGTTATTTGAAGGGCCTACCAAACTAATGAGAAAAACATGTTAGGGAATGGTGTGACAGCCACCAGTGGACTTGCCTTGCAGTAAGCACAGAACAGACACAAGCACCAGGTGCACATACAAGGCTTTGTTGTTGAAGGCAGAAGTGTTGAGCTTTGGGAGAGTTTTTGCTGGAAGCAGGGTTTGTTGAGTCTTGAGAGCTTGAGATACTGTGGCACAAGTGTCTGTGTATTACCACGATGATTGTTTTGCATTCGGGAGGGGGCAAGAGGGAGAATAAAAAGAAGGAAGAAAAAGAAGAAATTGCCCATCAACTGCTGTGAAATTACAGTTATAAAGGTGGAGTCTTTAAGGCATAGGTGAGAGGCACGCAAGTTTCCCTTCCTCTCCTAATGCAGTTCATCTGTTCAGCCAAAATGTATGTGAAATATTTTGGGAACATGATGTGATGTTCCTTACTTTCAGTACAACTCCCACTGAATGTCATTGTTTCTTTTGAGAATCTGCAGTATGAGGAATAAGAATATTAATTCTAGCTTTGACAAAGAACTTTTTATATCTTCAAAGTTTTGTGTAAGTATTAACTAAGGCATGTAGTCTTTTGGTGTTTTGTTTTTTCTGTTAGAGCTGTATTTCTGTGGGGAGAGATGATATCTCCCTTTTCTCCCACATGATTATTAAATCAGTAGTCTTTGTAAAGATGGTGTATTGCTGTCACCCTCAAGGGATTGCTTTTCAGAAGGGTAGATAATCAAAGAAAGTGTAAGTCAATGGTAAATCAGCTCCCGAAGAAGTGAGATAGGAATGAGGCTGGAATTAGGTATTGAACTTAGATGAAGGTTTTACTCCATTTAAAGCTAGCAAAAAATTATTGAATACTTAGAAGTATAGACCATCTTTTTTTGAAGATTAAATCCCAATTAACTGAGGTTCTATTTGTATGTTCAGGATGGATTTTGGGCAGATCGTTCTTGTGAAAAGAAAATTGGCTACATCTGTAAAAGGAAACCTATGTCAGATGCTCCTACAGAAGAGGAAACTATTGACATGGGCTGCCAGAGAGTAAGTGAAGAAAAAGCTGTCTGATCTGGCTAGGCTGCTAAGAATGATAAAAAAGAGAAACTGTCACCTAGGTGACAGAAAAAACAGGACAAATAGGTTCTGTGTCATCATAATCAAAAGAGTTTGCCTTCTCATTTCTATGGCAGATGGGGTGGGTGTTATATATGACTAAATCTAATCTATGACTGTCATTTGGCTCTTGATACTCCCTTTCTTTTTCCAGAACTTAAACCAAATCTCAAACCTGTTACCCTGCAGCAGACCATTTTTCCTTGATTGGCATTCAAGCTTCCCTAAAGAGTTTGCCTGTACCATGAGCTGCACTTCAGCTCTGGCTATAGTTTTCTACAAAATTTTTCATAATAGGAAGGGTGTCCCTGTCTAAATACTGTTCTCAGGGCTTTGCTGTGGTCTCTGGCAGTGCTCTCTACTTTGAATAACTTATTGCCAGTGGCCAAGTAAAATGACTCTGTTGTGCTCCTTCTGAATTGCCAGCAGATCTATTGTTTACTTGCTTCCCTTCTAATGACATAACACCCAGTAATTACAAAAAATTACTATAATTTATTATGTCACAGGAAGTCTTACTGAGTATTTGTCTTCCTTGAAGAAATTGCCTTTTCTTCCAAGTCTGCTTTATACAACTTCAGAGAAAGTCTTTGGTGATTATTCCCAGTAATTGTAAAAGAGTACCTGGAATCCTTACAAGTGTTGGAGGAAATAAAGGGTTTCTCATGCTTACGGATGTTACCATTGCCTATAGAACTAAGTGCATGCTTGTAGAAAAAAAGTCTCCCAGAAGTGAGAAATTAAAAACCATCAGAAGAAATTTTTTGTAAACTGTGGCTGGTCACAGCAAACTTCTCTGAGAGCATGTTCCTGAGTAAACGATATTTGAAAGACAAAACTTTAGGAGAAAGTGTTAATGCCAGTTAAGAATAAACAAACTTGTTTGAGGTGTCATTCCCTTTCTGAAAATTCAAGCTGAAGTTTGCTTCTCAAGACCATCCTTGTGATTGCATGATGCCTATGTGCTGGTTATAATTCTGTTCTGAGCACAAAAGGTAAACAGCAAAGCCTCTCATCCCATTGCGAGTGGAATACATTGATTGAAAATTCATTAGATATGAATTTTTTTTTATGAAAATTTTTTTTTACGAAACAAACCTGCCATGGACACTGATCCTGCCTGTTTCCACTCTGACTTTTTCAGTTCCATTGTTCCTTTGTCTAGTGGTTAGGTAACAGTGGTATAAACCAGTTTTCTGTTTTGTTGGTTCCCTTTCCTTTTCCCTTTCCCACATGTGATCACTTCACATTTATTTTGACAGGGTTGGAAAAGACATGGTTTTTATTGTTATTTCATTGGAAATACATTTGTAACATTTTCTCAAGCAAATCAAACCTGTGGAAGACATCAGGCATTTTTAGCAACTATTGAAGACAGGTATGTAAACATCTACTTGTCTGAGGGAATCACATGAGGATTCAACTTCTAGCATGACCTGCATATCAAAATAAAGACTGATCTGGGCAAAAATCTAGCTTCAGAGGACAGCTATCTGCAGACACAGAAATTTTCATAGTTTTTACATGTATGTTCAAGTCCAGGAATCTGGTTTACACTGAAAATAAGTCATGGCTGTGAAATCAGTATTGATATAGATGGTTATCTCAAAGAAAAATAGAACTATATTTTCTACTTCCTTATTGTAGTGGCTAACTTGAGTGAGGCATACAGATTCCAATTTTGAAGTGGAGAGACAAAATGAAGAGACATGGCTCTGAATCCCTTTCAAAAGGTAGTTCAAATGAGCAAGAGGATATAATTTTCAACTACCTGGTCTTGGAATTGAGATACTTTAAAAAAAATTAAGTGAGAAATCAAATGATGTAAAGTGCTTGGTACCTGAAAATCTGTCACAGTTCAGCCAGGGTTCAGTGTGTGCTAAATTTCTGGAGAAGTGGTACACATTACTGTATGTGAAATATAGGAAAAATAAAAGATTTAAGAAACAAAATATTTTACTTGAAGATGACTGGATGTTTTACACAATCTCTTATTTGTTTCTATATAACCAAAGTAGATATGTTCTAATGTGAAAGCTCCAGCTGTCACGAATGGTAGCTCTTTAAACGCAGATAGCACTGCAGCTGCCATAAAAACAGTCTAACATTAATGTGGTTTTCAGACTTCACCTTGTTAGGGGGAGACTTTTTTTATTTGCTCTGATTTCTTAAGAGCTCTTTGTTTAAACACCAGAATGAACTATGAAAGGCTTTACATAGGTTTTTTTTCCAAAATGAAACTTTTCTTGCATAATCATTGGATCTAATTTAGTGTTCCTTAGTTTTATAATTTAGTATTATACTACTTTAATCTCTACTTTTTGTAACTTTCTTCAGTAATGGTGGGATTCCTTTTTCAGTTTTGGATTTGTCTGAAGCAAAAAGTAATAAAATACAAGAGTACTAGAAACTCACAAAATACAGTGGTATAAAACATAAGGCATGTCAGGTTTCTTCTTTGCCCCCAGTTTCCTGTCAGTCTATGATTATAGCACATTATTCACTGGACATCTGAGAAGAAAGCAAAATACTCTGATATTGAAGCTTACAAAATATCTTTTATTCAATGGTTTTGTTATATTCTTTGCTAAAGAAAATACATCAAGTTATGCTTTTAAGAAGGTACAGCAGTAATTCTGAGAAAATAAGAAGCCTTTTACAACTTTTAAAAATAAATTTAACAGAATTAATTTAATGACTGATCTCTTTTGAACAGATATGAACAAGCCTATCTGACTAGCCTGGTTGGGCTAAGAAGAGAAAGATACTTTTGGATTGGACTTTCAGATGTAGAAGAAAAGGGAACATTCAAGTGGGCTAATGGTGAATCTGTCTTATTTACCCACTGGAATTCTGAAATGCCTGGTAGGTATGACTCTGTGCTGTTTAATGGGTCCAGGGCCCACAATAAGTTGCTCACTGCTTGGAGTTTTATCCTTAGCCCTCTTTTGATGACATAATGGCCAGTGGCTTTCAAATACATGTGGCTGTTTTCCCCAAGAATCCAGCATGGTTGCTGAGTTCCTACTTAGTGCTGAAATGAGTTTTTAGTATGAGTTTGGGAAGACACTTTTAATTGAGATCAAGTTTCTGATTTGTAACTGTTCTGGGGAAGTCCATGTCTGTACTACCCTGGAGGAACAATCTCTGCAGGCATAGCACACCCTCCTTGCGAGTCCTGCCTGTTCAGCCATGTCTCATGCCACATGTGCTCACTGCATGTTCTGAGTGTGTGGGATCACAACATGCATGAAACATCTCTGAGTCCTAGAGAAAATGGGATTGTAAGGTAGGACAAGAGGGACAAAATATAGGAATGGGAGGTCATCTAATCTCTGACATCATCACATCAGAAAGTGAGTGGTTGTTGGTGTTCAAAGTTCTGGTATGTTGCATATGCCTTTCAGGAGGTCCTCTGATTCAGTTTAATTTCAGTGCCTAATTGCTGATTTGAATGTGTCAGCTGAAGTAGTAAGGCTATATAGACCACGAACACAATAGTAGGCTTATATATATCTAGTTAGTTTTAGAAACTTTTAAGTCAAATTAGAAAAATTTGAGAAGCTAGTTCTAACCACATCTTCAGTTTCAGGGGAGAATTTGTTGGATCTAAGGTTATGATCTAGCTAGGGGCAGCCACTGCAGGTAATTTGGTACGAGGCATAATTCAATATCTCAGAGTGGATGAACTACAGATTTCTTGCCTTTTTTTTCTTCGTAAATTAGAATAATGGAATCACAGAATGATTTGTATTGAAAAAACATTTAAAGATCACCTAGTCCCACCCCCTGCCATGGACACTTTCCACTAGACCAGGTTGCTCAAATCCTAGTCCAGCCTGACCTTGAGAACTTTCATGAATGGGGCATCTACAACTTCTCCAGACAACCTCCTCCAGTTGCTCACCACCTTCATAATAAAAAAATTCATTCCTTATGCCCAATCTGAATCTACCGTCTTTCATTTTAAAATGGTTGTCCCTTTCTCTGTCACTATAAGCTCTGGTAAAAAGTCTTTTTTTATCTTATAAGCACTCTTCAGATATTGATTAGTCATGGTAATGCTTCCCTGGAGTCTTCTCCTCCGGGCTGAACAACCCAACTCCCTAAGCCTCTCTTCATGGGAGGGGTGTTCCAGCCTTCTGATGATTTTTGTGGTCCTCCTGAGGACCTGCTCTAACACTAGAAACATTTTTGACACTGTACAAAGACTTTATTTCTTCCAGGATAGAATATGAACTTTTCTAAATTCTTATAACATCCTAAATGGCATTTTTTTGCATTCCTGTTTACAACCAGGAAGAAAGCCAGGCTGTGTTGCCATGAGGACTGGAATAGCAGGTGGATTATGGGATGTAATAAAATGTGAAGAAAAGGCAAAGTTCCTATGCAAAGTGTGGGCAGAAGGAGTGACAATTCCACCTGTTCCTACAACAACTCCTATGCCCCGGTGTCCAGAAGGTTGGGACTCAAACAGTCATATTAGCTTCTGTTTCAAAGTAAGTATGTTGATTATTTCTGCATTAAGGTAGTTTCTATTTGCTTCACATACATGCGATTAGCTCATTTTGTCAGAGCATGGTGTTAATAATGCCAAGGTTGCAGGTTTGATTCCTTTATGTGAATCCCATGAGTGAATGGACTTAAGAGTTGGACTTGATTCTTGTGGGTCTCTTGCAACTCAGAATATTCTGTGATCCAAATAAAATTTGGCATATGAATGTCCTATTGTTTCATAATCTTGTTTCCAGATTATATGTAGAAGTCTTCTTCCTTTCTCCTGCAATGCTCATGGTGTTGTTTATTCTGTTAAAGACTAATCTTCAGGTTTGACCCTCTGTTCTTAATTTCCAGTTCTGATAATCTTCTTGTCTGGTTATTACCTTGCAGTAGAACTCCTATCAGCAATGCAGTGTGCTAACTTGTCTTAAAGACACTCATTCCAAGCCTGTGTTTCACAGGTGAACACTCCTAAGCCCTGTACTCAAAAGTTTCTGTAATCCCCACAGAATATAATTGTAAATTAATTGCTTTTGGGTAGGTAGTATTTCTTGATCTTGTGATCTATATGGTCTATTTTGTCTGATGGCAAAATGCTCTCTTTAGCCTTTTTCAAGAGCAGAGCAAAAGAAAACATGGCTGGAGTCGCAGGCGTTTTGTCGATCCATAGGAGGAGACCTGGCCTCCATTAACAGCAAAGAGGAGCAGTACGTGATATGGCGTTCCATTGCGTGAGTACCCCTAGGGTGGGCATCAGGTCACTTTAATTAGCCTCTTACTCTTTCTGAAATATTTCTTCTTAGGTGTATGTGTTTACTTCTGTGTAAGCCAATCTGCATTCAATATCTGTGTCTGTGTCACACAGCAAAAGAGTAGAGCTGACGAAATAGCAGGAGTTGTATGACTGGCAGCAATAACTTCAAAAGCTAGTGCTGAAATGACATTGGCAAGATATCTACTTAAGGCAACATTTATCATCCAAAGTAAAGCTATTTGCTGTGGAGTTGTGGATATTATAAAATTACTACAGATGCCAGTTGTTTTCACATAAGTAAGAGGACAAAAATGGTAACAGCTGTAATAAATCTGGACAGTATGTTGATTTTTTTTGTCACTTTTATGAACTAATCAAAAAGCAGAGGCAACTTCAGGTTAAATTTTTTCTTACTTAAGCAATGTAAGTAAGGTTACATTGTAAGTAAATGTAAGTTGATGTAAGTAAATCCCTGAACTGCAAAAAACAGGTGTGAGATTTCTGAATAAGATGAAATATTCTTAGAAAGCTAAACACTTGCAATATGACCAGAATAAACCAGGCTCAAGGATCTTGTACACCCCTGCGTAACCAAGAAGCAAGACTGAAACATCATGGCCCTGCAAAATGCTATGGCTGTACTAGAATTCCAGCTGTGTACTTACAGTAAGGAAGAAGTCTCAGAAGCTTCATTGCCAAAAATTAACTGAATATAATCAGATGAATCAGTAAAGTGTGTCTGCTTGCAGACAAGGTTGAAGGTGATACTTTAAAAACGTGATTCAACTGCAAAAAGTAACTCTTTATTTGGAAACTGTAAGTGCCTTCATAGAGAAAAGGAAGAGTTAAGAAATGGAACAACAGTAGTTAGTAAACCATTATACAAAGGTATTAAGCCACCTTATGTACAGGAGTTGTATCTGGTAATTTTCTTGATCTATATTTCAATCTGAGTTAATGCATAATGATAACAGCTGGAAGCAGTTGCATTTTAATTTATTTCCACCTTGGTTGTTATTGTTTTTAACAGCATTAAGGACTATCCTTAGAGAGCTCTCTTAACTGTAGCAAACGATAGATTGTTAAAAACATTGCAATGCCCTTATTAGTATTGGGACTTTTTTTTGTTTTAGAAACAATGGCTATTACCACCAGAATTTCTGGATGGGTTTATATTACTTAAATCCTGACGATGGCTTTGCTTGGAGTGATGGATCTCCAGTGAGTAATTTAATTTTCCACAGCTGTTATTTTGCATTCCCTGTGCTTCTCAAGTATGTGTAGTGTATGTGTTTCTGTGTAATTTTATGCTTAATCATAACCCTCTGTATCACACTCTCTTTAGGAAAGTTAATGAATAGCAATTTCATGGCTTGATTTTTTTTGGCTAAAACATACTGATTTTCAATAAGAAGATACACATTGAATGAACAAGAAAACTAAATACATGTAGAATAAAAAGATATTATAAATGCAAGGATTTTTAAAGTAAAATAGTCCTTCTTTAGTATTTCTTTTCTTTGCTCATTATCTGCAATGGCTTACATTCCATGGAAATGAAGGCATTTTTTTAATGCCAGTTTGACTTATTGCACTTTAAACTAAGGTATAAAACTGTAGAAACAAAAGTGGTTTTGGAGATGTAGGTGTACTTGATGCAAGGTTTGTGAAGATATATTGATGGCAATTTGCAGTACAGAAACCTGAAACCGGGTTTTATACAAGAAAATTAGAACAGCAGTAATACTCTTCTGAGGAAAATGACAACATTTTTACTGTATCTAAATAATAACCTATTTTACTGATAATGTAAATTTAATTAATTTAATATCAAGATGTAGCATGCCACAACATTGTTATTAAATGTATTTTGCAGAATTTAGGTCCCATAAAAATGTTGATATTTTTCCAAGTGTGAACAAAACCAGCTGTTACCTAAGCTACAATCCATTTGCAATCTGAAAAAAAGTTTGAAATGTCAGCATTTGCACAGGGGGATTCTGGTTTCCTCCTATCTAAGTTTTTAAACTGACAGCAGGAACAAATTGTAGGTCTGTGCTTTGATGCCGTCTCCTCCATCTCTCCCTTATTTTATTTCCATATAACAGAATCTTCACAAAACTTCTTCTGTCATAGGTGAGGTATGAAAACTGGGGCTTTGGAGAACCAAATAATTACCAAGGAGTTGAACTTTGTACCGAGATCAGTGGTGATTCCAGCATGCTTTGGAATGACAGGCACTGTGATTATTTGTACGGATGGATTTGCCAAATAAGAAAAGGTATTGCTTACTCCTGTGTATTAGTGTAAATAGAAGATATTCTCAGTTGGTTTTTACCTAACTTTAAGAAATAAAAAATTTCAAACCTCTTTATAAGAATAATTCCCTGTGGAATGTGAAACATCATAGTGGTATAAGGATTCCCATGTCTTTGAGGTAATTAAAGGTGCAGAGCTTTTAGTGCCTTGCTGGGACTTCTCACTGTTCTTTCTCTATGATTTCAAAAAGGGTAATATGATACTTGATAAATTGGGAATGTTGCTTTGAATATTCATGTTCACATTTTACTTTTCATTTAGAAATTCTTGCCTTCTCCAACAAATCCTATTACAGGGTTTTTCTTCTGAGTTGACTTTCAAGTTATTAGAAAATAGTTTGCAAATCAGTTCACATACTCAATTTCTTTATGTGTGAAAAATCCCTCCTTCACTTGCCTCAGGTGCTGTTTTGTCTGCTAAGAATGTGTAGTTTCAAGATGGAGCCTGTTTTTGAGATACTTTATTTCTATAATCACATTGGTTACTCACTAAATTCTTATGAGATATGTGTTTGGATGCTTTTTATTTACTGAAGACATCAAGACAATATTTATAGTTTAGGGAACACTTGAGTTCCATTATCAGGGCATCTATCTAAATTTGAGCTTTTTAGAAAATGCACATTTAAGTGTTTTACTGCATTCTTACAGTGGGACAGAGAGGAGCAAAATAAAGATGCTGCATTAATTTATTGACAATAAGTATCAGCTCTGCCTTATATTGGTAAAAGAATTTCTTAGGCATAGATTTTCTTAATAAATGTCATTATTTGTGAGATTATATTTTAGCACAAAATTAATTGGTAAGCCTTAACTGACAGAGTTTTCCTGTATAATAAATTGCTTTCTTGAGATACTAATGATGACATCAAAGATCCCATCTCCATGGTGCCATAGCAAAAAAACCCAGGGGAATTCTTTAGTCTAAAGTTTTTCCTTTCGTAAAGGACTGGTTAATTTCTTGAGATCTTTTCCAGTGAGATTCTATCTGGGGAAATTTGTAAGAGCAAGGCAGAATTACTCTCAACCAGAGAAAGATGGAAAGAACCTCACTCTGTAGTAGTTAGGGCACCACATTAGATGATAATCCAGCCTGCATTCCTGCTGCCTCTGGTTTAAGCCAGAATTCAAGTATTTGTGACCAGGGGAAAAGAGAGAGAGGGAGATCCGGAACAAGTGTCTTAACAGAGTTAATGCTTTGGGACATAAGGTTTACTGCTTTCAATGAATAAAAAAAATTACTTAATTCAGGTAAAGTTCAAGGTATTTATAATACTTTTCACATAAGGAATAACCTCAGGGAACAAGACTATGTACTTAAAATTGAATAGTATACAAAAAATAAGAGTTTTAGGCTACTTAGTTCCTTCTACATTTTGGTATTAAATCCATTGCTAACCGTAAAAGTCAATGTCAGTATTAAAACGTGCCTATCAGTCACAGAAAATATTTTCTCTTCAGACAGAAAGTATAAAATCATAATAAATTTTTTTTTCTCACAGGGGCAAATGTGAAGCCTGAACCAACAGAATCTCCTGTACCTGGTAGGTGTTACTGCTGTTGCTCTTTGTGTGTGTGTGTGTGTGTGTGTTAAAATTTTATTTAGGAGGATGTCTTGTATCTCAGGAGCAGTATAGTTAGCTCGGCAATTGTCTTACAGAATACAAGACTACTGAGGATGGATGGATTATACATGAAGACAAACAATACTATTTCAGCACGGAGACTGCTCCTATGGAAGAGGGTCGTGAGTTCTGCAAAAAGAACTTTGGAGACCTTTCCGTCATCGAGAGTGAAAGTGAAAGAAAGTTCCTCTGGCGATATGTAAGAAAAATCATCATTATTATGGAATAAACTATCCAAAACAAGTGAGCATGGGCACAAATCCTTTTCACCATGGTGTCTCCCTACAAGTTTTGATAGTGAAATTGCAGTTACACTAAGCCAGATTAGTATGAAGAACAAACTAATGCTAACTTTTAAGGGATCTGTGGCTTCATTTTAGCAAAAGGTATTACACTGGTGAGCTATGATTGTGTGGGATATCTTAAGTAGTGAATCAAACCAGCAACTGACTTACATGCAACACTCAGAACCTTGACTTTAGATCTTGTCCATTTATCTGGGTTACAGTCTACCTAGAAGTCTCCTTTTGATCCTCAAGTTTGCTCCTTTGCCTCTTTCTTGTTGTGAGAATATAATTATGAAGAGAGAACAAAATGGAACATGGATTATGCCATGAGAAAGAGCTTTGAAATCCTATGTGGTGGTTTAGGCCAAATTCGGGGAAACGTCCAAAAGGAACGTCTCCTCAAAGGAAGGCAGGTTACAACCACCCCTCCCCCCAACTGGGTTCGGGAAAAAACAAATTTTCCTTGGAGGAAAGCGAAGGAGAAAATAAAAACTATTTATTTAACAAACACACAGGAAAATAATAATATTAATGCTAAATAATAAAATCTCTCGCTCTGGAGAGAAAACCTGAAAGATTTTAGAGTCCTTCTGTGGGTGCGGTCTCTCTCCTCCTCCTCGGAGCTGGGTTGGCGTGGGGGGCCCCCCACTCCAGGCCGGTGGAAGGTCCCCCGGTGGGGTTCTGATGTTCTGGTGTTCCGAACAAGTCCAGAAGAGAAGAAGGGAAAAAAAACCCCGAAGTCCCAAGAGGAAAAAAACCTCAACTCTCTGTCCCTCTCTGAAGAAACAGAGCCAAAGAAGCTGACCGAAAAGCCAGAAAAAAAAAGTGCTTCCTCTGCCCGCCGCAGAAGTAGCTAATCTCTATGTCCTTGAAGCACAAACTGTTTTGAAAAGTTCGCTCAGTTTTTTCTCTGTCTCTTGCATCCAGTTTTAAAGGCATAGAAAGGCTCAGGAATCATGTCTGGGCATAGAGCAATGGTAGGGGATACAACAGCATAGAGTCACCCCAAGACATCCTATTTCCTATATTATTGGAGTTGTTTGCTTTTGATGCTGCCTGAGGCCAACTGATTTTTAATCAGGAATGTGCTTAAAAGTTGTATTTGAATTACATAGAACATTTCCTGAGCTAGCAGAAGAGTGACAGTGGGAGGACACAAGCGTGCATATCGATTTATTTCCAAAATGTAGGAAGGGGCCTGTCTTTGCAAGAAATTTGTCAGATAAAGTCCACTGCAAATACTGTGAAATAGGTGCAGATTTCAGTGGCTTTCAAGTAAAGCAGTAAAGTGTGAGAAGTGTTGATACAGTGACCACACCTTTTGGCCAATGGTGAAGTTTGATTGTGGACTGTCAGCTGTGAGCTGGTTTAACTTAAATGTTGTAGTTAGAGAATATATCCAGTTCATATTCTCTTTCAGTTAGAGGTATATTTCTCATCAGTAACATGATAGATTTATATGACCACAGAGGACATTTGTAAAATTTTGATTTTTGCATTCTAGATATTGAAAAATGGCAAAGAGGATGCATATTTCATTGGTTTACAACTAAGTATTGACCAACGTACAAGGTAGGTCATACCTAGTTTTGAGTCTTAATTTAAATATTATTGTATTCTAAAGTGGTTTAATTCGATCTTAATTTAGCTAGATTATTCAGAAGAAATGCTGCATGTTTCCTAAATAGAATTCACCCAAAGATGGCTGAAAAACTGCACTGCAGCTAATGTATTTTGAATTTTTATTCAGGAATTCTAGTTTACTTTATTGTGTGGTTTATATTGAAAATATAAATAGACATCCAAACTGTAAATATACAAGACTTCTGGTGGGTAAAAATGTTCTTTTTCCCAGTCTTTAACTGTTGAGAACAGACTCTAATAAAGGAACAAAGGAAACCCATTTTCTTTTTCTAGAACAAAGATAGCTGTTGCACTGTGAGGACAAGCAGGTTTCCTGCAAGCCTTTCTGAATGTCATTATACAGCACCATATTGATTTTGACACGTGATGATTATTCAGGCTTGGATTCAGTTCAGCCTGCATAGATGCCTAGTAGTTCTCAGTCCTCCTTACAGTCCACAGTGACAATGAAGGACCCCCATAGAATAATTAGGATGTTAGGTGAGCTAGGTCACCCTCTGAAAATGAGGTGTTTCTGCCTGTCTGGTTTTGTAGAGACCCTAAGATGAATATACTTGTAAGTACGTTGTGCATGTGCCTGAAGGATGAACCTGGGCACCTCTGTCACTTGCAGACCACTAGAAAGATGTGTCCTCATAATTTGCCTGGTTATGATTTTGTTCTTCATTGCCTAATCTACATGTACGTTCACCTTTTTCAATGTTTGTATTTTACCTCGTATGTCTTTGTGCAGACAGTAAGTTTAGTGCAACTAGTAAAGAGGCAATTTGGTCAAAAAACCTTGTACACTTTACTATGAACAGTTATATTAAGCATATTGCAAAGTTACTTTTTTAACATGGAAGAAATTCTGTTTTATATTAAAGAAGCATTTTGTTGGATTGTTTTTCTTAAGCTGGATGGATGGCACTCCAGTGAATTATTTGGCATGGGCACCACACGAACCTAACTTTGCAAATAATGATGAAAACTGTGTAGTTATGTATAAGAATTTAGGTGAGTTTTGTATGTTTCTTGCATGAATTTCATTATTTGTGTGTTTGCATCGCAACATTTTTTCTTCTGAGAAGAACACCTTCCCCCTCTTTTTTTTTCCTCTTTTGCAAAAAGTTTTTGCAGTAGACCATAGTACTACTTACAGGTCTTAATAGTTTTTTACTCTTGTGGTTACCTTAAGCCTAACATGGGGAAGCTCTGATAGAGGTCTGTGGCTAGAGGTCTGTGGTTGTGATTGCTAGTTTATATTTTTTATTAAAATTGACCTAATGTGTCACTATGAAATTTCTAGTACCTGGTTCTACAAAGCTTTTAACATTCTGTAATTACAGTGTATACAAAGTGACATATTTTTCCTAGACACTGATATTGAATGATAATAAACTGAGAGACAGCTTTGATCTCATCTTTCATCTAAAAGCATTTTACGTGAGAATGTGGGAAACTGATTTCCATTAACCCACTTAAAGATGTGATGTCATACAGTTCCCTATTTATCTTACATCCAGGATTTTGGAATGATATAAATTGTGGCTATCCAAATCCCTACATATGTGAAAGGCACAACAGTTCCATTAATTCAACTGTTCCTCCAACAACATTATCAACTCCAAGAGGATGTCGTCCAGCTTGGCTTTCTTTTCATAACAAGGTACCATAAAAAATACAGTGCATGCTGGATGTTTGACAAAGCATTAAATAGAAAACAAGGGAATTATTAATCATACTGTTTCTTATTAAAACAAAATATTATTATTTTTATGCAGAGACCTATGACACATGCATGCTTTTCTTTGTTTGCCCACCCACTGTTTTGCAGGAAAAGTGCTTTTTTGATGATTCTAATGAAGCATATTCAGTAGCAGTTGCAGAAGGACATTCTCTAGTCAGTTCTTCCGATCTTTTGATACACATTTAGTCAGAATTCCTGAAGTATTGATGCCTTGATCTTGGTGTTTTTTAAATGAACCATAATGCTTTTTCCTGACTATATTTTGTCTTCCTTAACTTTACTAACATGGTATGCTTTGTAGAGTAAAACTAATAATCAGACTAAGATCAGTCACGCATAACTTAGCTCTGTCAGCTGTCTATAAAAAAGTCAAGATTTGCTTATTTTCTAGAGATTTCAGATCAAATCTAGTTGTTGAGCAAAACACTTTCATGAGACTTCTAATTTTATATAGAACCAGGACCAACACAAAAAGCTCTTTTAAAGTTGGAAGTATTTTTTCAGATAAATGCATTATTTTACGTCCTTTTCTCCATCCCGCTCTGTTTTAAGCAGTGCTTATCAATTGAGGGATGTTGGAGTAAAGATAATATATAGAGAATTTCTTCACATTTTAGTGTTACAAAATATTTGGATCTACAGAAGAGGAACGTGTTACTTGGCATGCTGCACGAACAGCTTGCATGAATTTAGGAGGAAACCTGGCCTCGGTCCCTAACGAACAAGTGCAAGGTACTGTACACAGTTTTGTAGCAACTAGATGAGATGACATTTAATCCTTATAGGCTGGCTGGGGTTTTTGTCTGAATATAAACCGATTTGAATAATGATTGCACATCTGATTTTTGTTCCAAAACATATAATTTTTAGAAATTTACAATGAAGTCTTCACTTGAATCTACCAAATTTTAGTATTGGCTCAGAGATATATATATATGTGTATATTATCCTGGCAGCCAAAGTAGTGTTTTTTCCTGCTTGCACATGATGCCAGCCGGACCCTGAAATTTCCATCTAAACAATGTGGTTTCACTAGGTGGCATTAACTTGCTGCATGGCTTTCCTATTAAATCAAGCAGAACACCTTTAGGATGAGAACTTGCCTGTGGGCAACTTGAAACAGGTTTGAGTGCTCGTACACATACCCAGAGCTCACCTTTTAAGCGGAAGAGCTTATTGTAATGAACCTAAGAGCTGCATCCATGTCTCAGGGAGATGAGCAGGGAAAGTTACCTCACGCTTGAATAAACAAGGCACAGGTTCAAACTAAAAACTGGGGAAGACCTTGATAGATGTTAATAACACCCTTTTTTTTTAGACATACTGTTTTATCCTACATGTGAATGTGATGAAAAACAGATGCTGCCCAACACACACTGTCTGTGAACTCAAGAGAGCATACTGAAAACTTAACCATTGTAAAACCATGCATTGAAGTCTGAGCAATTAAATAGTTTGAATTTAAACTCCTGATAAGAACTTAGTATTAATTGTGTTTTCCACTTGAGAAGACCTGAAGAATCAAACTTTCATTTTGCAAACAGTTATATTCTTATCCAACATAATTTCTGCAGTACAGATTTCAGGTGGTTAGTTCATGCACAGGACTTGAATTCTGGGTAAAAGAGAAATGAGCAATGAAGCTATTAGCACAAAACTATCATCATTGCAGGAAGTGCAGGCATAAAGGCTTGAGTTCCTGTTGCATTTTCTGGTAGAACAGCAATGCTGATGTTTGGCAAAGAAACACCCTCATGGTTCTAGAACAGCACTGCTTTTGCAGATACACAAATGGCAGGAGCTCAGTGGTGCTGTTATGTCACCGGGGGGCAACCACTCTTGTGGGATCATCAGAAGTGTATGTGATCCCCACAGCTATTTATGTCTCATTGCTGAACTAGGATTCAAAAGTGTCTTGAGACATTATAAAAAACATTTCTGTCACATTTTTGCGGTTCATCCCAGCAGCAGGTTGGATACTTAGCTGACGTATTTTGCCCAAAGCCACAGTTATATACCTGGTTCCCTGTTCATCAAACTCAACAGTCATCTCCTTTTCATCTTACCTGCTTGTGGTGCCAGCAGTGGAGTGTTCTGTATTTCAGAAAAAGTATTTAATATCATCAGTCTCAGTGAGGCCAAACATTTCAAATGTCCTACATTAAAATTATTCCTCTTTTTCTTTGCATTTTTTTATTCTAGCTTTCCTCACCTTCCATTTAAAAGATTTTGTTACTGATACATGGATTGGATTAAATGATATAAATCATGAAATGAGGTTCCTCTGGACAGATGGAACAGGGGTTTACTTTACAAACTGGGCCAAAGGCTTCCCGTCAGGACGTATAGATTTATATGCATACAGCAGCCAGGTAAATAGCAATCACAAATTGTTCGCTGAAATTTTATTTTATAGAATTATAGAATCATTTAGGTTGGAAAAAGCTTCTAAGATCATTTAGTTCAATCCTTAATACAGCACTGCCAAGGACACCACTAAACCATGTCCCTAAGTGCCTCATCTACACATCTTTTAAACACCTCCAGGGATGGTGACTCAACCACTTTTCCCTGGGCAGCCTATTCCAATGCCTGAAAACTCTTTGCGTGGTGAAATTTTTTGTGACATCCAATCTAGTGGTGTCGATTTCTTGGCACAACTTCCGGCCATTTCCTCTTGTCCTATCACTTGTTATACTGGGGAGAAGAGACCAACACCCCCCTTGCTTAAGATTGGATTGATGCATTTGTGGTGATTTTAGGCACGTTGCTGCTTGACTCACTACTTTTTATTTTTATACGTGTTGAATATAAATCCAGGCAGAGAGAATGGTTTTGAGCCCTTGTGCAGTTGCTGTATCAGCTGGGGACAGGATCTGTGGAGTGCTCGTACAAAGACGTCTCAGTTTTCAGTTCTCTGTGTTCGTGAAGGCCACACAGCTTTGGTGTTCAGCCTGTGCTCTCTCATGGGCTGTGTAAAGAGGCAGTGGTTCTCCTGCCCCATGGCCTTTGCCCCAAAGCACAGAATGAGGATGTCCTCCTAGTCCTCTGTCGACACTCGTGCTGGAACTTGTCAGGTTCCTCAGCTGGCATGTAGTTTGCAAGGGGGTATTTACAAGCATTCCCCTTAAACAGGCATCTTATATAGAAGCAAATACACAAATTCTGCCAGTCACAGTTGCAGAAAGGACATGACTCTATAAAAACACAGCCATTCAATTTTTACAAGGGAAGAAACAAAACCAAAACCACCAGAAAATCACTTTCTCTATTTCTCTGTCAAACAAACTGATCTGATAGGTCACAGAGTTCCTTTCTCTCTGATTGTGTGTGTGTGTGTGTAGATAGTTCTGTACTCTGGAACTGCAGCACTTTATAGTGCTAACTATTTCTCTCGAATGATGTTTTTAATGTAGAAATTTTATTTTTATGTATAGTGTCCTTTTCCCTGTTTTTAAAAGTAGCACCTGTGAGCTTCTTACCTCTAAAGGAGGAAGAAAATTAGGTAGAATTTGGAGTTCAAAAGAAAATATTTTTAAAATGCTATCTCTGAAAGAAATAATATATGTTTGTCTCTTTTTATGTAAAGTAATAGGATTTTTATGAAGTCTTATGTGAAAACTTATAAAGTCCTTCTTTTATAAATTTCAGATTTGTTTTTAAGTTTACTTGATGTTAGCAAAAAATGTTATCATAGGTAGTACAAATTAGTATGCAACTGCTCAGTTTGAAAGATTTAAATCCCAATGCTTTTCACTTACAAATGAAGTGTTTATCTGTTCATCTTCTCGTGGACAGAAAAAAAGCAAATAAATAAATAGAATAAATAAATATGGATGTTTCATTGCACAAAGCCACTTGTAACCCTGCAGGCTTTTGCACTGATCACTGTTTATTTAATATGTGCTAACCTAAGTTCTAGCTATTGTGTCCATGTCAGAGAAGTTGAAATGTCATAGTAAGGGTGGTACTGACAGATCAGTGGCTGCCTTTGGTCGGGAGCTGTTCTAACTTTGTTCCGTGTGCTATTACAGCTTGAAACAATAAATT
Organism: Gymnorhina tibicen; assembly: GCA_013399875.1. Lineage (NCBI taxonomy): Eukaryota > Metazoa > Chordata > Aves > Passeriformes > Artamidae > Gymnorhina > Gymnorhina tibicen. The sequence goes on from VXAZ01007739.1 coordinate 401,033, forward strand.
GTTGCATTGCACATTAAGAGTCCTGTTTTATTTCTGGGCAAAGTTAACCAGTCTATTCTACAATTATTGATCCAATTTCTCTTTATATTCTCTGTGACTCCTTCTCTCCACACTGTATGCCTGAGGATTGAGAATAGTAGAATTTCTCTGGTCTGCTTACTCACCCCAATGTAGTGCAATAGAAAGAAATTAAGAAATTTGTGAAGCGTAAGAGGAATAGAACTTCCACATCACTTGTGGAACTTAAAACTTGTGCTCTTAAATGTTACAAAGATGAGAGTAAAATTACAGCATTACTTGTGTCTAAAGATGTAAAAGGGGGACAAAAGTTTCGTATTTGCTTTTTCTAGCTATTTTTAACTGATGTATCTCTTTGCCTCGAGGCTGATTGTGTTGTCATGAGAAACAAACCTGTTAAGGAAGCAGGGAAGTGGGCTGATCAGAGTTGTGATAACAGCAGAGGATATATATGCCAAATTAATGCAGGTATTTCTCTTTTTAGTTAAAACACAGTCAAACCCTTTTTTTCAGGGAATTGCTTAAATATGTGGATTTAAACATAATTGTGCTTCCAGTAAAGATAAATGCACAAATTGTTCTTCAGGCAGGAACAAAAGGATCAAATTTATCAGAAGTCCGGTTAGTCACTGCTCTCACTTGACCCTTCCTAGCAAATGCTGTGTTGCTATCTTCTTGAGCTGGAATTTGTATCTGCATCTTTGTGTCTAGAATGACCCTCAATATGACATTAGTTCCACGTTTTTTTGATTTTCTGAGCACATTGGCTTTCAAAACCTGTTATGGAAAATACTGGCATGTACATGTAGCATGAACTGTCTGGAGTGAGACTGTAACTCATCTGCATTGAACTTGAGCAAAATTGCCTCCAAAAAAAGGGACTAAAATGTTTAAATCTATCATCTGTTTTGGTATCTGAATGCTTTTTAAGGACTGGTCTGTTGTGAACATTTTATTTCTTGGGAAAAAAAAATCCTTGGAAAACCACACAGTTTCTGCAAACCATTTCATTTGATAAAAAAAATAATTGTGAAAAAAATTATGACCTATTCTGAGTATTTTCAGTAATACTGTTCTTGATGATTTTACAGAATGCTCCTTTACTCTTTGTCAGATATTGCTTTAAGCATCTCTTTTCCTTTCTACAGCTTTGTAATTGAATTTTACTACTGATGCCGGCTTAAAGCATAGTGCATCTAACCCATGCTGATTATAAATCAGGGAATACGAAATACAGAAGGAAGACCTCTGTTTAATTCTGTTTGCAACCACAGTAAAATCATACTCACCTTTTGAACAAGTATATGGGTCTTTTTTTCATCCTTTATTTTACAGATGCTGAATTTCTGCCTTCTACAACTTCATCCCCATCCAACATTATCCGTTACGGGAATAGTAGTTATTTGTTCATCCATACCAAAATGACATGGGAGGATGCACAGAAAAACTGCAAACAAAATCAATTTGACCTTTCCAGTGTCTTAGACCCCTACAGTCATTCATTCCTGTGGCTGAAGATATTAAAATATGGGGTGCCTATGTGGATTGGTCTTAACAGTAATGTGGTAAGAACATTAAACTAATTGAACACGATGCTGCTTCTCTCATGGACAAATCAGGAGCTGAAAAGTCTATTATCTCTCTTTACTTTAGCTTATTTGTTTATATCTTGGACCTAAATAGTTTTTTGTGGTGTCAGAGGAATCCATCCTCTTCTGTTACTCTGATTAAATTGTACATATGGCACATGCTTTTTACACTTTTTCTATGATATTCCACTCTGTGCACTTCCAAATAAGACATTTTAGGCCAGCATCTTGGAATATCTCTTTATATATATATCTCAGGTATAAACGTGAGATATATGATATGAAATCCTCATGTTTTAGAATTTACAGAAGAAAGCGTTTATTCTGAATAACAATACCTAATTTTGAGAAATATATTAAGATGCTATTACTATAAATATTTAAACATTTCTGAGGATAGTTTGGAAAATAATTAATTAGTTTACCTAGTTTAATTTTATTTGTCTCCTCCTTCCTAGTTGTTTGGTATTTTAATACTTTCTGCATATTTAAATACAGTATTTTGTTCTTCTCCTCACAGACACTTGTCCCACACTCACTCCATTTGGCTGAGCAAAGGAAAAAAACCCAAATGTATGAACATAACACACCACTTCCTGAAAATCAAAAGAGCCCTCTAACATTAATCACCAGGATGAATCACTGAGTTAACCAGCTTTGGTGGGAAATGATTACAGTTTTAAATGCACTTCAAGTTAAAATAATCTATGTGTCTTGAAACTTCTGGGGAAATGACTAGTGCAAAAATTAGTCATCAGAATTTCAGTCCTACAAATTATTTTAAATGAAATTGTTATTAGTCCCAAATTAAAGTATTTTTAAGTTCAAAATTAACTCAGTGTCACCTTGAATTTTCTTTTGCTGAAATGTACTTGTTGCACTGCTGTATTTCTAAATAAATAGCAGTTCGTCACAACAAAGATGTCAACGTTTGAGCCATTTGTATTTATGATTGGTTTCTAAGAAAAGCCCCAATCCTTTTAGCATGAAGTACTGCATAGAGTAAGTAGAAAAGAGTTTAATTATTCCAGTTGATGTGTTTTTTTCTAAGACCAATGGGCGTTATGAATGGATTGATAACTGGAGAATGAAGTACACGAAATGGGCTGAAGGGGAACCAAAGCAGAAAATAGGCTGTGTCTATCTTGATGTTACTGGAGTGTGGAAGACAGGATTCTGCAATGAAAGTTACTTCTCTGTTTGCAAAAAGTCTGATGGTAAGAACTTGAGTCTGACCCTTGAAATTACAACCAATATCTCTTTGGAGATGCTGGGTTTTATTTCAAGAGCTAAATAGATGAAATAATTAGAATTTACTTAAGTCAAATTGGGCTACTTTAAAATTAGGTCAAACACATAGTAAGAAAGGGTTAGTGTGACTGTGAATAGCTATCACTTTATATCAATAATGTTAGATAAATTTTGCAAAGCTTAGACTCACATAACTTGCTACTTATTCTGCTATTAAATAAACTTGCAATATCAAAAACCTCAAAAATCAAAAGGCAATGAATGTCAAGGAGTAGTCACATGATTTTTTTAACTATGTTTAACCAGTTCAAGCTCCCACTGAGCCCCCTCAACTTCCAGGAAAATGCCCTGAATCAGAAGGACACAGAGCTTGGATCCCTTTCCGAGGTCATTGTTACTACATTGAATCTTCATCTTCAAGAAACTGGGCCCAGGCATCTTTAGAATGTCTTCGACTAGGTGAGTATCCTACTTCATGAGCACATATTCCTGACTTGTTTTCCTAACTGTGGAAATCTGAACATGTGTTATGTGTTTTTGTGATTTCAAGCATGGTCCAAGTGTTGGACAAGACAGTTGCATTCAATTATTGCCTTAATTTGGGAGGTAATGGAAAACAGCTGTCTACCAATGGCACACACTGTGTCTCATGCGTGTGGGACCAGCCATGAGAGGAGCTGTGTGGCCTGGGGTGAAGATCATGAAAATGGAAAACTTGTATTTTGACCCTGATAGGAGATAAACAGCTTCATCCACAGCAGTCACTAAAGTTTATTTTCATGGAATTTATATCTTTTGTATTCTTGATCTAATTTCCCCCTTGATTATTGCAGTTTTATGCCGCTGGTGTGAAAATTACAGCTCTTGAGTCTGGATGATATACGAGTAAACTAGGGCTGTTGTGCAGTTTCATTCTCTCAACTTCCTTCTTTGGGAAAGGGATGAAGATTGATTATGCTGGACTTCATATGTCTGTAGCATTGTTGTCTATAGCATTGGTGGCAACGTGACTTAAGTGTCTGGTCTTCCATTAGATTAAGCAGAGATCTCATTCACTCTGTCAGTGGAACTGATTATAGCTTTCTCTTCACTGGAAGTATATATTGACATGTGGTCTGGTGAATTGCACCCTCGGCCTTCACTGATAATAAACCTGCCAGTGAAACGCATGGCAAACATAGACACCTGGTACCGGGTGGGAAGACTCCCTCTCTTTTCTGGCACTCAGGCTGGTTCCTCGGTTCTTGTGAACTAGTTTGTTGACAGGACAATGAGAATGCTTTCCACTGTGAGACCTCTCTAAGAGATTTTTCCTTCCCTGTGTCTTCCAGGTGCCACTTTGGTCTCGGTTGAAGACTCAGCTGAAGCCAACTTTCTGACCTACAACCTTGAACCACTTGAAGGGAAAACATCAACATTTTGGACAGGAATGTACAGAAATGTGGATGGTACTTTCTCTACTTTTAACGTTTTTTTTCTTAGTGAATAATTACTGCAAACTGTTTGACATGGGTGTTGAAAATTTCACATTATATTTCTGTAATACATATATAATGAAACCAGAAAATTTACTACATAATCATCATAGAGGAAGCTGGTAAATTGTAGTCAAGAAATAACCAATAATATATAACAGAAAGACGAGGCACAGAAACCTCACCTTGGAGGAAGAAAAGTAATCCTCAACAAAGTTAGGTACAAAGGTGTGTGTAGCAGAGTGCAGACAGGTCCATGTTGGGAGTTGAGCTAAAGTCGAATGGTTCTTCTCAAATGTGAATAGGCCAGGGATCCATGTGCTTTTCACTGAGATACTCCAATTTTTGAGCTAGAGAATAATGTGGCTAACATCACCTTTAGTCTTTGGAATCACCATCCTGGAATGACCAGTCTCTCATTTTAGTTACAGCTGGCCCTCAGAACAGCTTCAACAGAAGATGGTGTCTTTGGAATTGTGTATCACAAGTTTTTCTATTTTCTGCCTCACTATAACGAAGATAAAGCAAGACAGAATAGGCAACAGACTGCTTTAATTAAATCTTAAATTTGATAACTGTTGCTTTTTCATTAATACAATCAGTATTCAATTAGATAGATATTTCTATCTTTACGATAGACTTTAAAGTTCAGTCTTGTACTGTTCAGGCAAAAAGTCCCAGTATACCTGTCAGAGGCAGGGTTGCAAAATAGTTCCGGTGACTTGAGGTGGAGTTTTCTTGAGTTTTGGATGATTTTTTTTACAACTGCCTACCCAAGCACTTGAATGATAGACTTCTTAGGGAGAAGACAACCTTTCAATTACACTGCTTGAATCTTAATCAGGAATAGTGAAAATTTTCAGTGAATGAAAGAATTTGAGAGTAGTGATTTATATGCATGACACATAAAGGAAAGCTGAGGTTTACTCATGTGGTCAGTTGACACAAAAAAATGTTTTTTAAAGTGGTTCTAGAGCAGTGCAGAACAGCACACTTCTTACAGTGATCATAAACACAAGAGTTCTTCAGCTCTTCATTATAGCTCCAGACAGTGATTATAGCAATTTCAGCATAACTGCCTAGCTAAATTTCATACCTTTATGAATGTATCCAGATTGTATTCAGATGCCATGTTCTCACACAAAGGGCATCAGGAATTATAAAAAAACCCCAAAAACAAATGCAAAATATGTAGCATCTTATAAGAAACCGAAATACAACTTTCATGCTGAGTCTAAGAATTTGCTTGAGTACAACTTACAGTCACAAGGGGCACATTTATTCTAAATAAATAACACTATTAAAAGAAAGAAAGAAAAAAGGAACAGGAAGGAAGAAGCAGAAAGCCCCAAGCATAGCTGAACAACAGTGATCACAAGATTTTGGAAGGAGACCTATAAAAAGGAAAATCGTCTGTGTAAAGCTTGTGGAAAGGACCAGAAACTGGAAAACAGATGGAATAAAACTGTACTTAGAAAGACTTCAGTGTGGGCTTTGAAAAGAGTAGCACAAAACCTTTCTACAAATTACTGAAATAAAGAGCATTTTGGTGAAGTTAAGTTATATTTTTAACATCATTTATTTCTATAAATGGAATAAATGATTGACACTGCACCATTGCTATAACTTGTGGGAGATTCTGCTTGGAACCATCTTGCCTTTGCAATACCATAAGCCAGATTTGTCTGTATTTTCCAAAAATTGATATTGTACCATTTGCATAAAAAACTTAGGGGCAACACGTTGTGTCAGAAGTAAATAGTTTAGTGGTCTGTCTCCAAAAGTGGTGACAAGTAAATTTCTCACAAAGGCAGTAAATACAGAGCACGTGAAGGTGTCAGTATGAAAATTAATACTAATTTTTTTCCCCATGTTCAATGTTTTTTCAATTAGGACAGTGGCTGTGGATAGACAACACTGCAGTGAATTTTGTCAACTGGAATGTAGGAGAACCTTCTCCTCAACCTGAGCACTGTGTTGAAATGTATGCAAACTCTGGGTATTGGAATAATTTCTATTGCTCTTCCTACAGAGGATATATTTGTAAAAAGCCAAAAAGTAAGTGCTGCACTTATGAATTAGTTTCATGTATGGAGTATGCTCTTCGTATGGTAGTATTAGTAGGTGGCCATTACACACAATGCATTTTAGCTGGGTGTTCTGAGTTTTTATAAATGCCAAAGGACGCACATTTCCATGCCAACAAAAAGATAGAATGACTCTTATCACAAAGTCAAAGTTCTGGACAGTGCTCAAGTCCCTTAAGAATTGCTTTTAAAAGACTGTGTTCATATCTTAACTGTACCTAGTGTATACACTTCAAAAGTTTGCATGTTTTCTATTGACAATTGCTGAGCAATCACAATTTAAGGACCATGCCTTGCATAACAAATTTGTCTCAGCTATATGCAGACATATTCCTTAGGGTATCCCCTCTGCTCTGCCCATGGAGTAGCCATTATTTATTTTCCTCTGCCAGTCTCATGTGCATGTGTTTTCTGAGTATGACGTAGTGTTTCTATGAATTGAGTGTTTATGAAGTGTGAATTATTTAACAGCTTGGGACCTTTCGTGTCTGTGTCCTCTTGTTGTGAAAAGATGAATGAACGAATAGCAAAGCAAATAGCACGGTTCAAATGTGCTAAACTGAAGGCATCCTGAAATAACTGACTGCGCAAATTTGACAGTAGGGACATCTAGTGCATATGTATTCCTAAAAGTCATCATCATAATTTCTTTCAGCATGTATTGCAATACCAAAATCTGTTATGCTTCCTAAAAAGGTTGAAATTCATGTAGTAGCTGCAATATACCCACTTCCTCTGCAATACTGGAAATGAGAGAAATTCTGCTATCCTTTCTGTAAATTTGTTCTCATGCAAAATTATTCTTACTTACTCAAATGCTTGTAATGATTACTGTATCTTTTACAGGAAATACTGCAAAATCTCAGTATAGCCACCCTTTCAGAGTCTATTCATCTATCTTTTTGCACTGTCATTAACAAAAATTCATAGGCGTGGGTACCAAGTGTTAAAATAAATGGCCACCATTCCTTTTTGGCCATTCAATTCAACTATTTGTGCTGCTACTGGCATTCACCCGTTTTGAGGCCGAACGACTGCAAAGAGCTGAAGCAGATGAAAGCTAGTTAATTTTTTCTAGGATTAGCTTCAGCCAGTCTAGTCTACTGATCTGGAATGACACAGATTCAGCCTAATTTCAGTGTCAATGCAAGGATTATATAGTCACTCACCCCAAAACAGGACACAGTCTAGTCCTACTTTGTCATAGAAGTGCAGCTTTTTTTGGCATAGCTTTTCAGAGCTGTGACAATGCTCCATGGGCAGAATTTAAACAAACTATTAAATAGCTATAGACTAATAAATGGAGCATTAGAAGCATGGTTTTACTGAGTTGCACTGGCTATTGCTGGTTATGTTTGCTGTTTTCTGAAGAGACTGAAACACAAAAATGTGACTGAAGTCTTCCCATAGAACAGATGCTGTTTTCTGTTCCATTTATTGAGGTAATTTTTACCATAGTAATTTGAGAGTTCTGTAGCAGGTCTATTCCATAAAGTATCTACCTTTATTTTGTAAGTGAGGAGGTGCTCAGCCTGGAGAAGAGAAGGTTCTAGGGAGGCCTTAGAGCACCTTTCAGTACCTAAAGGGGGCTCACGAGACAGGAGAGGGACTTCTCACGCGGGCCTGTAGTGACAATCCAAGGATGGAAGCTCACAACCTCCCTGGGCAGCCTGTGCCAATGCCCAGTCAGCCTCAGAGTGAAAAATGTTTCCTGATGTTCAGAGGGAACCTCCTGTGTTGCACAGTGGTGCCCACTGGCTCTGTTCTGTCACTGGGCAGCACTATGGAAAAGATACAAGTGGGGACTGGTAAAACAATATAAATTTCTGAGCTCACCTTTTTCAGAATGAAACATGATGCATTGATTCAAGATTTAGTTATAAACCGATTTTATGTCCGCATGGCAAAATAAAGACCTTCATCTTAAATGATGGCCCATTTACCCAGCAAGCCAGATTTCATGCTCCAGATGTTAAAATTTAAATGAGCTACAAACTTTTTAGTTTGGATGTGATACCTGCTAGAACACTTTGAAGTTCATGAGTGATTTCAAGTGTCTATGCAGGTAAGCCACCAAAGTCTCTTGGCAAACCAAATTTATTACGCTTGCTATGTTTATATAACAAGTACTGCAAGAAATTTTAATCGTGTTGAGGATTATGTTTGACCATGTCTACCCTCAAGATGCTGTATACATTTTCTTGTGGTTTCACTCTGATGTCTGGATCAATCTTCACGGAGCTTTTTGATATTTCTTCTTTTCTGCTAGTTTGTGTAAGTAACTACATGTGAGACCAGAATACACTAGACCATTGTTCTATGCCTTAAGCGTATATAATTTTGCATGAACTAAACCCAAGTGTTTTAAGTATTTAGTGGTTTGTACTACCATATATTTATCTGAACATAATTTTCAGTATGTTTCAAATATAGAAATAGATAATAAATTATGTAGAAATAAATAAAATAATAATACAAAAGCATAATTATTTTTCAATGTTTTCAAGTTCCGGTGACTGAAATGCCACCAGCATCTGAAATGCCACCAGCTGAAATACCTACAACAGGTAAGAATATTGTCTTTCAAGTAGAAAAAATCTAGTCCCACATAAGATCATAAACCAAAAAAATTCTATTCTGCATTATTTCTCTTAAATTTTCTGATACACCCAAATACTGTATCTGTTTCCTACGATACTGTTTCCTAGTAGTATACATTATACTCTATTTGGTATCCAAATGCAGATTTAAAAAAATATTAATTTGTGATGTAGCATACAAAGTTAGGATTTAAAACCAAGTTAATTTATGTTGCTACCTTTGTCTCTTGTTACTTTGAAACAAATGAACCACTTTTTCTTGTAAGATCATGCATTCTAAAGAACTTGTTTCCAGTAATCAGATAAAGAGCATGTGGCTTTCTCTTGATTTCTTCCTATTTGTTTTCAGCAATGACAAAAGACGAGAAGGCTTCTACCCTGAACCACAGCAAAACAGGAGTTGTAGTTATTGTTGTTGTTGTCATCCTAGTTGGAAGTGGCCTTGCGGGCTATCTCTTCTACGAAAGAAGAAAGAATTGCTTGCCAACTAATGACAGCTTTGAGAATAATTTGTATTTTAATGGTGATGCAGTTCCTGGAATTAGTGACACAAAGGATCTCGTGACCAACATAGAACGGAATGAACATGCAACACTGTGATGTAACAGAAGGAAATGTAATGCAATATGTAATATAAAATGTAATAAAATAAAATGTGCCTTGTTTTATTAAAATTATGCAACTAGAATTAAGCCAAAGGTATTTTCTCATGTGCAATTACTGTAACAGCCTGTTTCTGTGTGTGTGTAATGTCACACACTGCAGTTACTTTATTTTGTAGCCATTATATAAGGTGTAAGATTTCAGATCTCAGGATGTGATGATCACAGTGGTGAATGTAGGTCTTAAGAAAAGTGATAATGTTGACTACTTATTAAGTGGAACAATAGAAATGGATACAATAAAGGAAGTAAAATGTAGATAGATCCACTTGAGGAGCACACACAAGATTTGAAGTTTCTGCATCAGATTTGTTTCAAACCATGTTATTGAACAGATACTCAAAGCTATTCAGTAAACATCTAATTCTACCATCTTTCAAGTGTTCCCATTGACTTAACTACAGGCACAGCTACTAGATGATAAGTCTGTATTTGGGCATATGCCCTTTGAACCATGTGGGGAAAAAGACCTTTATGATATTTCAGTTCCCACAACTTCACAGAGAAAACCAAGAATGTAGTTCTTGTAGCCTGTGTATCCTAGGATTTAATCAGGTAAAATCTGGAGGCAGGCCTCTGGACTGGAAAATTGTGGTTGATATCAGCTGCCAGTTTTGGCTGGCCACAAGTGGGTTTGTTGGTGAGAGGTGACGAAGGTCATGGCAAAACTTCCTTCTTATCAGGACAACAATTACTGAGGAGAGAGAGGAAGGTTGCCTGTGCAAGTTCTGAAGGTCTCTCGGAGCAGAAGGTTTCTGGATAGCTGTTATGATGATCACATATTGGTACTACTCTCTACAGATTCTCAATAAGTAGCATAGTTTTGTGGGGTGTGTGCTGAAAGTCAAGAAAAATTTAGCTTTATCAATGTAATAGTTACTACTGATTTTATTTACTTTCTAAAATGGCTAAATTGGCTACTATTTATGGAAATCTTAGATTCCCCAATGTGGAGGTTATATTCCTAATTTTTGTAGAGCCCATAAAATGTAAATCATGCATGATTCCTCACTTGCATACAAAGGTTTGCAAGGATTGAATTGATTTTGTGGTTTCAGATTTTGCTCTGTGAAATAAACAATAACTATCTTTGATTTTTAAAATAGTTTTTCATTTTAAAGTCTCATCTATATAAGACACTGTAACATGAAAAAGGAGATGATACCACTGTGGAGATTTTCCATCAAATGTTGTGATCAAGTATTGTATTAACCATATTTTCCTGAATCTGTCCCAGGATGATCTGCTTAAAGACAAAACAAAAATGTGAGCTGAGGGATTTAATAAAAATCTTAAATTACAGACATATGTAGGTAAAATGGGATAATTTGTCCAGGAACTCCTTTTCTCTGTCTCTGCTTGCTTTCTCCCAGTTATTTCCTTGCTCTGTTCCTACTGCTGGATCCATTTTTAATGCACAGTTTTTTAAGCATGTGTTTTGAAGAAGCAGTACCTCGAATGATTTTTTATGCCATCTGATATGGCTCATGACAGAAAGCTCTTGACTGACTAATTAATGATGCTAAGGGTCATGTTGTTTCAGTTATATGGAGAAGTGGTGCCAGGTAGAAATTTATGTGAAAGAGACAATGAAAAGCCAAGAGAGCCTGACTGGAATCCCAGCCTCACTGTGCTGGCTGTTGAGCAAACAACAAACAGGTGCAATCTCTACCTAAAAGAAGTTCAGTCCTGTTCTGGGGCCCTGCACAGTTTTAAAATGATATCTGGGCACTGAGTCATTCTTCCAGATAACCTTTATTGCCATGCACATGTGCAAAGGTATGATTGCAAAGAAGATCAAAATAGAGGGGATGTCTCATTTCTGGTTCTCTGCCATACTCATCAAGTACATCACTGAAAAGTGTCAAGGAGGGAATCCAGCTACTGGAGCCTGCATAGTTCTGAGCTCATTCATCCATTTATTCTGCCTGAAATCCAGCATCATCTCTGAGATGAAGAGAATTAAAAATGCCATGCTAGTTAATAGCTGGCAGTAGACGTAGCTGCTGCTGTGAAATGTTGTGTCAGTTCTGCTCTCCTGTCCAAACAGGTACAGAAAAAATAGAGAAGGTTCCAAGTAAGAAGTCCAACTTTGAAGATGGAGCTACTTAGCTCATTTTAGAAAGAGTGTGAGTGCAAAAGACTCGAAAAATTTTCAGAAGAGGAGGAAATTTAAGCTGCATGGTTTACAGTCCGTCCTATTTCAATTGAATTGAACTGAAGCAAATTTCCCATTAAAAAGATCAATAGGGAAACAGTAGTGTTTACACCACATGAAATCATTACAGTTCCATGTTGTAAGCAGAAGATGAGCACTGATACTTTATACAGGAACTCTAACGGAAGTTTTTGAATACAAAGTAGAGAAACAAACAAGCTTGAACACTTTAAACAATATCTAAATAATATAAGATCAAATTGAAGGCTTTTATCTAGGAACAGAGGTAAAATATGCTTCTCTATTTGACTGGAAAAAAGAAATATGTCTTATTGGAAATGATTCATGTTCATATGGACAGACTATAATTTTATATTTTATGTATTCTGATCCTTCACTAAGTCTTTCAACCATTTTCTGCTACTGACTGCTATTCATATTGGGGTTGGTCAGGTGCCTTAGAACCAAACTGTTTCTCTTGTGATCTCTTACTTTGTCTCCCAAGCAGATGACATTACTTTGTGGAGGTCTCGGGCTGTATTTTGCATACATATAGACATGTATATACACATTCACAGAGGAAGTGGGTTCCTGCTTTTCTGAAATATACTTGCTGAAAAAACAAAGAAAATAATTCCTTGAAAAACAAGATGATGAATAGTATGAACAGGGGAACATGAATAGAAAAGCAAATAAAATTTTAACTGATCTCTAATAGTTCATATCTATAATCCTCGGATGCTGACAAGATTTCTTATATTTGATCAGGTGGTTTAGAAAAATGAAATTAAAAAAATTTTTGGTTATGTAGTGTGAAAACAGAAAAATGGAAAGGTTTTTCATTTTTTTTTCCTTAGGCTAGAATGTTTCTACTGAAGTTAAGTGTATATATTTTTGAAAGAAATAAATGTTTACAGTTGGAAAGTGTGATTGTGCTATGTGTGGGGATTCTGGATTTAAATCTTATATCAAGGCAGAGCAGGCTAAATGATCATAAAATTACTTTCATGTTTTAATAAAAGTGGTTTTGAAAATTAATTATTTAGCTTCTGTAGGGAAGCATCCAGTTGAACCTGGATGGGCTCACCCATGCGTTTCTGTGAGCACCTGAGGAATGACTTGATGGCAATATTCAATAGCATGTAAAGTTTTGTCTCTTCACATTGCTATGTTTCTCGATACCCTTGTGTTTAATTCTCATTTCCCCTTTTCTCTGAAGTTCGGACTTCAGAAGAAAGGTGGTGAATGTGCACACTGTGAGTGTAACTTCCTGCCTGGGAGCAGAGATTGCCAAAGGAACAATGCTGACTCAACACAAACCCCAGCAGCTTTTGTTCCTCGCCACTTTTAAAATGTCAGGCTTTGCCTTGCCAAATGGCGGATCCTGGAGCACATCTTCGCAGTCCTCTGGTTTTCTTTCCCACTTTGAGGGCTACAATGCAATCTGCTCAGACAAACACACAAACACTGAGGTAAAGCTGACTGTAGTATGTTTTTACCTTTTTCAGCCTCTCTCAACAGATTATCAATACCAGTCCTTCACCAACCACTGATCTTTGTTCAGAACAGAACCAGTTTCTTTTTCTCTGTTGTAATTGTACTTGTTACCTCCTGGTAGATTTGCATATTCTGAGATATTTTATACAGCAGAACCACAAGAAACATTTCTTTTACTCCTGAACAAGGAAGGAAGGAAGGAAGGAAGGAAGGAAGGAAGGAAGGAAGGAAGGAAGGTTGGAAAATTGAGGTTTCATATTCAAGCACTCTGGTGTTGGGAAGGACCAGAATGTTTGACTCCAGACTCAGTGCAGCCATCCTTACATATGGATCATAACTTACTGAGTAATTGCATTCTGCTGCTTTGTGGAGCAGCCCTCATTCCTTCCACTTTCTTCAGGCCTCAGTATCCTTTTCAGTCTCCCTTCTTTGCATGGCTTTGGTCTAGCTGTGTCTGCTGGCCTTCAGATCCCACTGTTCTCCCTCACTGTCATGGTTTTCTTCTACTCTAATTCCCTGTATATCTTTTTAGACCCAGTGGGTTGTTCATCTGCATCTGAGTCAGAGTAATAGAAGCAAAATCCCACATCTTCGTGTGGGTGTCCAGGGTTTTCAGTAGCTGCAAGAGCAGCAATTTTGCTGCAGATGCAATATTGGGGAAGGTATCCCACACCAGCCTCTCCTGAAGGTTTCAGAAATGAAAATTTTCAAAGTCCATAAGCAAAAACTGATGTAAAGCTTCCACAGGAGTCCCTTTTCTCTTCCCTGCCCTCTAAGGTTTTTGAGCTCCTTAGACTATCGTGGAGAAAGGTTTATCAAAGTAAACATCAGAATTTTGTCTGAATGCCTGTAGGCTGTACACTTTATTTTCACAGAGTTTCACAGACTAGTGGGATGAAAAATGAGGCAGTACTCCTCATAATTTTCATTTTGCTTACTGTCAATAATTAAAAATCCTGTATTTTCCAGTTACAGATTCTCTTCTCCCTAGAATATTGTGGTTTCTTCCGTAAATTTCTTCAGCTGCTGCTGTCAGTTGGGTAATTACTCCTGCATATAGTCAAGAATGGAGCAAAAGAAAGAATAGGTGTCTCCTGAAGGACACAGAGATGACTTTCTACAGCTTTTTTTCTTTTCTGTGGAATTTCAGGCATGGAAAATTCTGGTCCTCTCAGAATCCAAAGTCATAGTTACTTGATTTGCATGGTGTCCCAGCTGATTTTTTACAGTACTGCATTGTGCTCTGGCTTTTTTCATCATGTGTTAATATATAATATGTATTAATAAATCTTTCTCTCCTTTTTTTACTTCTTTCATTTATTTCTGCAAATGAGGCAGTAATCTCACCTTTTGGTAAAAATAATGATTCTGAGTTATAAGGTATGTCTTAAAAAATCTGCACTAAAATGTTACCTGTTAGATCTCATATTTCCATGGCAAACTTATTATACAGTAGAAAAACTAGCTTAGAAAGCAAAGTTTACTCATTAATGTATTATTTCAAAATTACTCATGTGACATGAAACAGTTCCTTATTTGAAGCTCAGAACTTCCCTGTATCTGTTGGGTCTTAAAAAGGGTTTGTTAATCCACTTCAGTGCAGAGGGGCTTTCTTGCAAGGCACTGATTTGCTCTTTAGCATCAATACAAGGTGAAGGGAAGAAAGGAGTGAAATATTTGCCATGTCTCTCTACTTGCCCCTGATTTTTCTTCTCTCCATTAGTACATCTCTTCAAATGTCTGGTAAGTCTTTGTCCTCTGCTGAGTGTGGAGGTTTTCAAGTTCTTTAACATGTGTTCTAGGTATCTCCCTTAGTGGGCAGTGAATTTAGATCTAGCTGCAGCAAGTAATTTGAAAAATTTATCTTCAGTTCTGAAGTTTGGTGGTATCTGCATAGGCATTCTCTTTCCTTAACCCAGGTTTCAACATGAGGTATATGAGTGAAAGGAATATGCCAACAGATGTGGGCATAACCTTGGCAGTGCTGATTCTCTGAGAAAGCTGAATGCAGGCAAAAGCTGATTTCACTTCACTCCATCAGAGGCTAGAAGTACAGGGCAGTGAACACTCAGCGTGCACAGGCTGATGTGTGCTTTGAGTTTCTTGCAGCTCATATAGACAACAGCATACCGATCAGTGCATATTGAAATCCTGTTTCCAAGTTGAGAGCTTTAGGAAGGACCTTAAAATCCCCCCCATCTCCTAGATTTCACACCCTCCTACTGCTGAGAGGAAGAAAAATGACACTGTTATCTTTTCCACGGGAAGCTCCCAGCTAGAGAGCTCTGGGAGTCCAGTGCTATTGCTTGAATGGCTGCAGGGACCTACCAATGCACCAAAGGTCTAACCCACCACAGGACAATTTCTTCTGTGCATGCTTTTGGGGGAGACCAAGCCAGCTCTAACCTACCCTCTGCTAACCTTCCTAAGAACCACTGCAGCAGGAGAGCTCTGTCAGGGAAAATGCTATCTGGCTTGTCCTGGCCTGTAACATTTCAGAGCAACACCAAGGCTGTCCAACAACTCCCTGGAAGCTTTGGATGGGAGGGTTATGAAGACCCACTTAAGTGTTCTGGCCTTGGCAAGAAACCTTGGGTAAAACTCGATGGCAGTGCTGACTGTGCTGGATGATTTTGCCTGTCACTTAGAAGGGAGCAAAGGGATGCAAGTTGAGCTGCAAAAGGAGTGAAGATTTGGAGCAGGCTTTTTGTTGAAGCTGATCTTAAGAAACAAAACCCTGATGTGCAGTGTCTCACATTTTTATTTACAAATGCAGTTATTAATAGCACTTAAGATATTGGCTTAGTTTAACTGTGCTCAGAACTGATGATGCTGCAGGTTGTGGCTTCCCTCCTGAGAAACCTACAAATAAAACTGTGAAGAAATAACTTTTTGCACAGCTGCTAAAAATTTCCAAGATAATTAACCAAAAATGAAAAATACACCACTTTCTTGGTGAGCTGAAAACCACAATGTCATTCTGGCCAAATATGAAAATTATTTAATTTTGAGTATGTAAACCCTTTTTTAATAGCTCTAAAGCAAAATAGTCCTTTTACTTGCAGAATTAAAGCCCATTTAAATATGATACAGTGGAACTTTGAAGAAATAATGAAATGTAATGTGATGAAGGTCATTTTTGACATGCATTTTGGGACCACTGTGGTTTCAGGATGTATATGAAGAAGAGCAATTTCTCTCAAAAGAGCTACATTTTCAGCTTTTGTGTTTTTTCATTTTAAGAATATTTTCATAAATATCTTTCATACGAATGATTAACCTCCCTTGATTTCTTTCCTATGAACTACACACACTCTTTTGGGTTTGTTTTTTTTTTTTTTTTTTTTTTTT